>RJVU01051648.1:263336-294224 GCA_003731715.1 Anabarilius grahami | reverse complement strand
TTTTTTTTTTCTGTTTAAAACTGAATTATTGTTTTGAGAAAAGACCATGACACATTAACTCAAAATTATGCCATACTGTGTTCAATCAGAAATCAGGGGAGGGCATACCACACAACATCTCCTTGGCTGTACCAGCATTTCACGTTTATGGACACAAATTGCCCTGCCAGGTGATTCATTAACTTTATAGAGACATCAGGACCTGTCACACATCATTCACTCCCTGTTTGGTCTCCATTTTCCTGTCTTTCAACTGCACAGCTGAAATTAAGTAGATATGCCTAAAAGTAATCTTTAGAGAGGGGTATCACACACAGTTTCTCCTGTTTCTCATGCCAATCTCATGTTAATCTTGAGTACATATGCAGGTGCATCTCAATAAATTAGAATGTCGTGGAAAAGTTAATTTATTTCAGTAATTCAACTCAAATTGTGGAACTCGTGTATTAAATAAATTAAATGCACACAGACTGAAGTAGTTTAAGTCTTTGGTTCTTTTAATTGTGATGATTTTGGCTAACATTTAACAAAAAACACTATTCATTATCTCAATAAATTAGAATACTTTATAAGATCAATAAAAAAGGATATTTTAAACAGAAATGTCAGGCTTCTGAAAAGTATGTTAATTTCTATGCACTCAATGGTTGGGCATGCAGTAATCCGAAAAAAGCCGAGCTCCTGGAGGCGTTCCTGCTGTCAGTGCTGTGGGCAGAGCTAAAGAGTCGCATCTAAAGGCTGAATACTTCATCAAAGATGTCATATTTAAGAAAAGTAACCGTAATTAAATTGACTGATATTCATTGTAAAATACTGAAATTTCTTTCTGATGGGCGTGATCTTGTTCTGGGTGATGTGTGTGTGTGTGTGTGCACGCTTATCAGGGAGAAGTGCCTATAGAAGGAATTCCACCCTTTATGACATGGTACATTCATACCATGTCATAAAACATTCAGCGAAAACATTGGGCGAAACATGTCCACAACCTGAAGTTGTATATTTGGCACAGAAATACTCCGTCATATGACCAACTCGTGTTTCGGCCATGTTTAGGATGAGAATGCAAATCTTTTACAATGTAAATTAGTCAGAAAGCATGAAAAAGCATTACACCCCCTCTTTAATGTAACATTTTTCCCACCTGGTGTTTGCCTAAACTTGTTTCAGAGATGCACTGATTAGAACTATACAGTGCAAACCGCTAATCTCACATTGTAACGGGGCGGGAGACTCAGAGAAATCCATGTGCAGCTTTATTAAAGAATAATCGTAGTCGTACAGGCAAGGGTCAGAGAACAGCAGATACAATGACACAGGCGAGGCGTAATCAGAATCAGTACCAGGCAGAGAGTCGGGACAGGCGGCAGACAAGGCAGGATAATCCAGCAGACAGGCAGTAGAATCACAAGGCAGGCGGCAAACAGAATGCAGAGGTAGTAAACAGTCCAGGGTCATACACGGGAAAACAATACAATGGAAAATAACGCTCAGAAATGTCAGACTAGGCAGAACAAGACTTCGCGAATGTGTGTGTGTGTGTGTCCTTTATAGTCCCGGATGATATGGATCAGGTGCATGTGTAATCAGTCCAGGTGGGGATTATGGGTAATGTAGTCCAGCACGGTTCAGTACTCAGGCGAGGGTGCCCTCAGGTGGTGATCGGAGGAAGCCACAGAGACCGTATTCGTGACACACATCTGTCTGCATCAAAATAATCACTGTAAGCAGATGATTGTTATAACCAAATTTGTTTTCTTTTTCTTTATTTTTTTTATGCAGATTACTATGTAATTTGTATAATTATTACATGAATATAATGTAATAAAATTAACAGCTTTGCTATTTTTACTGATTTAAAGATAAAATAATATAAGCTGCGCCAAAGCCCTCTCCTGCTCCAAGCCCTGTCTAAATGGTCAGGGTGAAAGCATTATTGCTGCATTCAAGTTATGGTGGAAAGATCGTATTTACGTATTCTACTTGCGGAACAAAAGCAGCACTAGTTCCGTTTTTTCGATAATTTGGGCTCCATTGAAGTCCACTATATGGAGAAAAATCCTGTAATGTTTTCATCAAAAACCTTAATTTCTTTTTGACTGAAGAAAGACATTAACATCTTGGATGACATGAGGGTGAAAACATTATCAGGAAAAGTTTAATTTAAAAGTGAACTAATCCTTTAACAAAAGACCCAACAATTCNCTATTTTTACTGATTTAAAGATAAAATAATATAAGCTGCGCCAAAGCCCTCTCCTGCTCCAAGCCCTGTCTAAATGGTCAGGGTGAAAGCATTATTGCTGCATTCAAGTTATGGTGGAAAGATCGTATTTACGAGCTGAATGCACATGAACGCCACCACAATGCTTTTTTCCTTAAGCTCCGATCTGTACGAGTTGGGGGCGTGTCAGTGAGAAACATGGCGAAATACCACAATGCTTAAGTATTTGGCAGTGACATTGTCAGGCTTTTCTATTTACAACGAAGTAAGCTGATTCCCAGCAAAAAATACGATAGCATCTTGATATAAAAATGTAACATGTAACAATAAAGTTTACAATGGCTTCATAAATTAAAAACATAAAAAAGCAACATACAACCATTGCACAATCTTTGCTCTACATTTTCAAAAAGTAGAAGTGTTGTTATTTTGTGTAATTAATTTAGAGAAGGCACACAGCCATCATACTCATTCAATGTGAGATTCTATGGGATGTTATATTTGACCATTAGTTTGTGTTATCAACTTTTTAAATGTAGTTTATTAGAGTGCTGTAAACGGGTGAATAGTGCATTGCATGAGATGGCGGCAAAGTGTGTGACATCATACTCCGACGAAAGTGACTTGACGCACTACCGTTGTACACACCACTTCCCACCTCATAAATACGAACTTCCCAGGAGGATTTGAACGCACTAATACACTCCACTCACATAACATACAGTAGGCCTACCTGCTGCTGTGAGAGAGCGGGGACGATAATTATGCACCATAAAAGTCCCAAAAAAGCCAGCAGAGCAGGAATGGGTAGGCAAAATAACTCAGTAGACCACAGCAGTGTGGGTAGAGGAAAACATCACATGACACATAACAAGCATATGTACACACACACGCCAAACACACACAATATGAACATGGTAAGCGGACTACTTGATTACTATAAACAAATTATTTGGTTAATTATTATGTGGTTGATCACTGTAACCATGATCACTATAAGCAGTTTCCAATGTAGTAGGATCATGTTCAGTGTCAGTGTCTGTGATATTCTACCACTTTGCTTTAATCACAGATCAAGTACAGCACCAGGCGGCTCGATGGGTTTGGGCTCACAGACGGGGAAGGAATGGAAAGGCTGTGGTCTTTCCTCCGAAGATTTGCCAGAGTCACAAAGGAGATGACACCATCTCACCGCCTTGACCTGTTGACTGATACCCTTTTGCATTATGGACGGAGGAAATCAACTGACCTAGGTTTGTCCACAGCTGATCACACACAGATAGCATAAGTCAGCATAAGTAAATTAAACTGTCTTTGCAGAGATGCTGCTCCTGCAAAGACTAGACAAAGCAGAGAAAATATTGATTCTCGCTCAAGAAGACATCTCATCTGTCATCAGAGAAGCACCAGGTAAACAATGCACATAAGAAACAGGTAAAAATAGTTGTAAATGGAAACATTTTAGATTCAATTTACAAGCGCATTTTGCACGGAGTATGTAGCATTGATGTTGTCTTGTTTCCTGTTTTTTTTTGTTGTTGTCTAGTGTTGGTTTCTGAGGGAGACATGGAGAAATGGAAGAAAAGGGAGATGGAGCTAGCCCAACAGAAACAAAAACCAATAAGTAAGCAACTGAAGTGAATGCATGAATGTTTTGAATATTGTAAGAAGGTCATGAATATTATTAGCAAAGAATATTGCAAATATGTTATCCTTACCTTTCCGTGTACAGTAATGAAAAATAATCCTGTAAGCTATGTGAAGAAGTAGCATGAAATGAAGCACTTTATTAGAGCATTAGTGTCTTTATCTGTTCTCCAGACACTGTCTGTAGATGGAAAAGGGACTACATCATCAAGCTGATTCAGTTCTACAAGTTCAAGTAAGAGTTCAATGTTTTTATGTAAGACTATATGGTAATTACAGCCATCTTTAAGTGCCCTACTTATGTGCTTCAACATGGAAGCCTAGGTGTGATTAGAGTAACAGCATAGTTTTGAAGGAAACCGTCACAGTAAAGTACCTCGGGATGACGTGTTTTTTTAGGCCAACCCGGAAGTTAGCGGCGCACGGGTTCCCTCGAACGAAAGCTTACATTTTAAGGAACGTAATTCCTTACATTTATATAGAGCTTTTCTGGGTACTCAAAGCGCTTTACATACAGAAGGGGGAATCTGTAAGTGTCATAAACACAGAGCTTATGACACTTACAAGTTTTGTCTATCAAGATAATCTTTACAAGTTAACACAACATTTATGTACAAATGTCCTGTTTGTCATGATGACGTCTAAAGTCCCCGCCAAAGGAAGTAGTCCATTTTAGCACTTTGTTAGCAACCGCCATTTTTAAGACACAATAAAGGTTTAAAAAACCACAAGTGGGTTATAACTGGTGTGTTTTATGTCATAGATCAAAACGTGAAAGTATTTAGAGGCTTTGTTATACCACAGACCTTATTTCAGGTGAACCCATTAAAAACACCCATTGACTTCGGGGCGATGGAACCGGAAGTCCTAAAATGCTAACTTGCTTCCAGGTTTTGCCTACAAAAACACGTAATCTCTGAGGTACTCTATGGTTATAAATTAAGAGTTGCTGTAATACTGCAGTAATTTAATATGGTGTGATTAGTAAGCAATTACCACCAAGGCCTCCCTTATAACATAAACAATGTTTGGTCAGGTGTACCACAATAATGCTTTCTGCTTAGTAGCTACTGAAATTTTGTGCTGTTTTTTTTTAATTTATTTTTTTATGTATAGATCTGGGACTCGTGAGCCATACATGGAGTGTGAAACAGAGTAAGTAAGCAGTAATCTGTCTTTTACTGTTCTATAAAAAAAAGTGTGTAAATAACATTTAATAAGATTTATTTCGATGACCATCGTAGAATTGAGGACTCTCTGCTGAACATGGAGAAAAAACACCGGATTGGGAGAAGATGGCAAGAATCTGATTCAGACTTCCAGTCTACCCTTAAAGATGTTGACTGTGAGCTCAGAGGTCAGCTGATCTGCAAGGCTAGAACTGAATCAAGGGAGAGAGCAGTCCTCCTCCATCTGAAAAGAAAATATCCAGGTAAAGTGCTGTGGATAAGTAGATACATTAAAGGTGTGGTTCACTGGTTTTGATTGTGTTTATGGGGCACAATCAAATGCTTTGTTTTTTTTTAAAACGCTGTATTTTTCATATATTTTACCTTTATTCTACACCTCTGTTTCCACTGTCATATGAACGGCTCGTTTGACTTCCTGCTTCTATGAAGCCACTCCCTCCGAAATACGCAATGTGCTCAGATTGGTTAGCTGGCCCAGTGTATTGTGATTCGCTGAAGCGTCCAGAAATGCCATGCCCCTTACCATTAGTTGTTACATGTGCTTCGGTGGAAATGTAAATAATGCCGTCTATATATATTATGAAGAGGGTAAAGCAGAACCTCTGCAATCGCGGCTTTTAAAGGACGTTTATGAATGGTATTTCATTTAGTATTTGTGTCAAAGTGTTTAGATATGCTGTCACTGCTGTTTGTTAGCTTTCAATATACAGTTTTATCCTGATTAAAGCTTTACTGTAGCCGAATACATGACTGAGTAGTCGCATTTTTGTAAAGGTATCGTTTAATTTATAGCATGAACAACTGTTTGTCTATGAACATAGACGTTTGTTGGTGTTTGTTGGAGAAGTATGCACTAGAATTTAGCTAACTGGCTAGCGAAGCAAAAACGCTTTGGTCTTTGTTTGCGTCCTTGATGCAAAAATAGCAACATAACTATAAGTTTAAAAGACATGTACAAACAATAAAAGCCTTTGTGTAAATCCAGCATTGAACTCGTGTAGATTCTGGAAGCTGTCTTCAGCACTGCATCCAGTGTAGAAAATATTAGATTATAATGGGTTCTATTTTCTTTTGACACGTCGAGTTGCGACGCTTGCGTAAGGTGTACAAAACTCTTCCGCTTCCATTATGCTGCACCACATGGCCTCGCCCACTTTGTTGCTTGTTCCGGGGGGGCGTGTTTTGCAGGGTTTATGATGTCACCAACCTGGGAAGAAGCTCGTTGTAGTCCAAACCAGGTGTTTTAAGTCCAAACCGGTATGCATTAAACTGCCATAACTTTAAAAGACAATATCTCCGTTTGCATTGAACTTTGCAGATACTGTTTATGCTCAAGCAGCAATATTACACACTAACTACTAAAAATGAAATCGCAATGAACCACCCCTTTAAGACATTAAGATCCAACTTTGAAAAGGACCATAATACAAACTAAAAAATTAATTTATCTGCATGCATGTTTCCTAACTTTGCAACAGATGGGCAGGGCATTGCCATTAGACTGTCCAAGCAGGTAGCCAGCTCCAACAAGAGACTGAGACAGGCAATAAAAGAATACAACAGCATTCAGTGGCCACCGCAGATGAGCATCTTCCCTGCAACAATTGATTTTCAGGAAGCATGTGATCCCTCTTGGCATGTCTACTTTTGCTTTGATGACACTGTAAGTATAGTTACCTAACCCTAGTAACCACACAGCAGTCACTCTAGCAACAATCTGATAACCGCTTACTAACCACAACTACCTGCCCATCATTGTAGAAACCACCTGGTAACATGACATAGCACTTTTTATTTTTTTTGTCTTCTAGATTGAAGAAGATAATGTTTCGAGGAGTCTAAAAAGGCGAGGGATTGATGCCTTACATATGAAGACACGAGCAGCTGAGGAAAAGCACATGCTTTACCAGGAAATGAGAACTATAGCTGAACACGTCCATCAGCAGCATGCCATTCTGTGCTCTGCCATCAAAGACACAGATCAGCCTGGAGCAAAAGCTGCTCTCATCCAACGTCTCCATCAGCTGGAAAGAAAACGACATCAAGCCACTGTGATGTTTCACCCACATGTACCAGACATTGTTCCTGCAGACAACCCCTACTTGTTTCAGGCCCTCCCCATGTCAAGCATACAGACACTGGTATACAATGATGATGGTGATAATGATGACAGTGAGGATGATGAGGAGGATGACAATGATAACTAGGACTGTAAGCACTGGTATGACAGGACAGGGCCTGTATTTACAAAGATTCTCTGAGTAGAAGTCCCAACTGTCCTAAAATCCGCAGACTGTATATTCAAACCTGTTTTTAGGCTGAGGTGCACAACATGCACTTCATAAACTTTTTGAATCCAAAGAAATTATCCTGATCTCTGTTAACAGTCCAGTTTTGTCTGATATCATTATATTATATGAAAAAAGAATGACGTTGTGGCAAGGGGGGCGTNTCCCTCTCTCTCTCACTCGCTCCTGCTTCTCCTGGCGTTTTATACTCTCTCCACGCCAATTACTGAAACAAGAGACAGGTGTTCGTTATTTCCGCTTAATCCACTCACTCACCGTGCGTCTCCTGTCTCTCTCTCCCGCTGCAGACTTCGCTGAACCACGCCCCCCTTGCCACAGACGTCTTGAAGTGTAAATACAAAGTGGTAAATATATATGTTGCTGCAGATCATAGAAACCTTTCATGGTGGAGGAATATGATTACTGCCTGCCTTGTCCAGATGTGTTGTTTTACTAGGTCTGATCTATTTTAAAACATAGGTACTGTATTTAAGCACAGATATTGCCACTAGTCTGTGTGAGTTGAGAAAATTGTTTTTACCATATTGTGATATTACTTATTTACTGTAATGTACAAATGTGGTCAGTGTTTGAGAGCTGTGTTGTTTTTGTGAGCTCACCAAACCAAATCCCCTTGACTGAGTTGAAATGACAATAAAGAACTGAATCTTGAATCCTCTGAAACAACTATAAGTTTGCAAAAATAAAAGGGAACATGCAGGTGTATTGACATTGTCACAGCACTTATTCACAGCACACTTAAAGTCATTGAAAAGTAATTTACTTAATAATGACAATGATTTTACACTCATAATCCGCCATACAGTAGCCGTTATTGGCTTGAATTGCTCCAGAGCCAGGGGCCTCATTTATAAAGCGCACGTACGTATAGATTTGATCTTGGAGTGTGTGTACGCTCAAATCCACGCCAACGCTCATATTTATAAAAACGGGTCTTTGACGTGGAAAAGTGCATAGACCCACGTCGTTGACTACTTTCGTATTATTTTCACATTCTTCGTTCAGTGATTGTATATTACAATTAGTTGCCTACAGGATATTTTCCCTACAGGAAAGGCTAATATATAGCCTTTCCTGTAACTCAATGGTTAGAGCATGGCACTAGCAATGCCAAGGTCATGGGTTCGATCCCAGGGATTGCACATACTCAGATACAAATGTATAGTATAATGCAATGTAAGTCACTTTGGATAAAAGCGTCTGCCAAATGCGTAAATGTAATGTAAATGTAGTTGTATCTTTAGTTCGTTGCTATGGTGGTTGCTATTGACGCTGCTATAGCTGAAACCACATAGCTTGCATGACGTACTTCCGCCCGAAAGTATTTTATTAACAGACACTTTTTTAAATGATAAATTCAACATTTGTCAACAACTTAACTCAAAAATACGATATGTTCATGTTAAGGTTATCACTTTTAACAATTTCTCCTTCGATTCTGAGAAATATTTTTTTGTAGCAGAAGGTTACGGAAAGTGCATTCTGTTGTGGGCGGGGTTTGCGAGTTCTCATGTTTTAGCTAAAATATCTTAAATAAACCAACATATTTACATTTTCTTGACGTAGATAATTTAGATACAGTGTAATTAATAGTTTGGCTGAACTAGATATTTGATATATCCACTAGATATATCTTTTTAAAACCCTAATTTACAACCCTACTTTGCAAACCAGAAAAACTACAACTGTAGTGCTGATTTGTAGCAAGCTGTATTACGTAGCTATAGGGAATTGTAGTTTTTAAAACATTAGTGTTTTTCTTAGAATTGGAGGTTGTAAATAGTGAGTTGAGAGTACAGTGATGACTTTAGGAGGATTGTAAACACATCTATGTAATCAGATTTTAAATGTCTAATTTTTAAATGAGTTAAAATTAATTTTAACCATACTTCTCAAGTATACAGTGACCCAAGTTGTTGACTATATTCACATGATAACCGAGGACAAGAGCTCTCTATAACAGTTGGTCCCATGTCTGTAGCTCCTTTTATTGCTTAATTATAAGCCTTCAAACATGCACCAAGTTGATGTTTCAAAGGTCAGTATTTCAAAACAGGAGCCATGTAGAATCTTCATACTTATTTTTATTACTCTCCAGGTCAAGACCTTTCTAACGATGTATTTGGTTTAGCTCTACAACAAAGTTTTAATTTTCTCATTTCATGTACACAAGCCATCTCGGGTGTAGTTTTAGAGAGCACTTTGAAGGCTCAATAGGCATAGCCTATATAAAATTATGCTTTTTATTTGTTTGTTTGTTTCTGACTGTGTAAACAGATTTACGACCCCGGCACATGAGGAAGATCTGGTAACCCCCCACCCAACCCCCAACACACACACACACTGCATTTCTGTTTAGGACACACATGGTTTATATACATAGGCTATCTATTTATGTTAATGCTGCTATAATGGTTAAAAAACATACCATTAATGAATAAGACCATCGTCTACATAGTCATTTCCTCTTGTAGGCTACTTGTAGACTATTATTAGGGCTATTGGAAGTCAAAATCAAGAGTACCATTATACATGGGCCATTCCACCCAATGGGTGACATTTGCTTGTTTTATCTCATCAAAATTAAGCATATTTTTTCAACATTGTATCTAATACTATCCATATTTAACTATTCAAAATGTGTATTGGTCAATCTCAAGCAACTTTATATAAGTTTTTACAAGGGTTCAAAGCAGAAGATGTTTTCTCAGTCCCGTTACCAAAACTCATGTTTAAAAGCATGTCAATTAATTCCTTTGAATTCAGCTAAAGAAAGATACATTTTTTTAAAGAAATGGTTGGTTATTTGTTCAAATAATTGATATTTGTGACAAAAAATCACTTTATATTAAGGCAAGGTGTATTTTTTAATAAAAAAATGCCAAAAGATTTGTTCATTTAAAAGAAGACAGAACCCTCAAGTTTATCATTTTTTAAATAATGTAATTTCTGGCCCTCTTCGGTGACCGAAAAATGTTATATTTTTAAATGTTAAAAATTGTAGTTATCAGAATAAGATGACACTTGGTGACTTTTGTCGCATTAGCAATATGAACACACACACACAAAAAATCAAGGACATGATTCGGACATGTTAAAGGGTCGTAAAAAAAAATTGTCACACTTACCTTCTTTTCGGTCAAAAATGACTGACATAGGAAATGAATGGGAAATTTCCTCCCCACACACACATTTATATGAACTGATGTGACTATAACACAGAGCAAGTTTATGCAAATGTCTGAAATCAAATCAAATTCAGTCACAAAGCAGTAAAAAAAAAAGAAAAACAGCAAGAAAGGGGTTACACTCTAAAAAATCGAGTACAAAACAAACAAACACACACTCACTTACATTCAGACAAACACACACACCATTATACACACACAAATGAACCAGTGTGGCTGTAACAATATGGTCAAATTGAGCCAAAACTCAAATAAGAGGATGAAATCAGATCAGACCCAGATTTATTAAGCCGTTATAAAACACACCTGTTCATTTTTGTTATATTTTTATTTACTTTTGATGTTATGTGTGACAATGTCATCCTGTGTGTTCAGGTTTGACTGTTGTAAAATTAATGCAAAAACCGACACTTTAAATCAACATTTCAATCCAAAAAATATCTAAACCTTGATAAAGAGCAGTCTTTGAGAATGTCTAAGTATAAATCCAAATGCAAAATTTAATAAAAATAAGTATTTGTCTACAAACAAGAGAATTTATAAGCCACTTTATATAGAATTATATAGGAATATTGCTTTAATTGAAAAATAAATAAAATATTAGAAAAAAAATGTATTATTTTCAATGGGGAAAAATAGCTAATACATTTTTTTTTATAAATATTGCATAGTATCATAAAACACACTCAATTTTATATAATAATCAAAAATATATTACTTTTTTGTTTTTCAGGAAAACCAATGTGTAACTTAAAGGCTTCGGTCACTTTTGACTGTAAAGAAGGCAAGTGTGACTCCTAAACAAAGAGGGCCAGAGGGTTAACAATTGTATAAATGATGGACCAAACAAAACTGATAAAAACAGTTTAACTTTATTTTTTAAGAAAAATTTAGTAGNTTATTTTCAATGGGGAAAAATAGCTAATACATTTTTTTTTATAAATATTGCATAGTATCATAAAACACACTCAATTTTATATAATAATCAAAAATATATTACACATTGGTTTTCCTGAAAAACAAAAAAGCATGTGAACATGGGGGCCATCAAAGTAAAAACTAAAAACAAGTAACAAGATGCATCTTACAATGCAGTAAGTAGCACATTTTCTAACACTGATGCAGTGGTTCAGAGTGTTTGCATAGTGTTTTGACACTGGCAGTGAAGGCACATGCTCTTTTTAAAACCACATGCAGTATGTGACCATGATTGGCACAATGTGCACTGTGACCACGAACGCCACTTCTTTGTAGCGTTCTTCTTCTTGTCATCGAAATGGACCCGGCAGACACAGCACAAATTGCCTCCATCTACCAAAGGAAAAACAAATATTTTGGAAGTCAAGCCAGTTAGTTGAAATCATACTTATCACGATATTCAAAGCAACAGCTTATTCATTTGTAACTGTTGCCAAATGAAAATGTGGGTATTGCACATCAATTCATGTCAGATCTTGCTGAAGCTCAATCATTAGATACATGCAGGTCAACAAAGAAGGGTTTAATTTTAGAAAGCGGCTTTAGTGTAACCCTGAAATAAGGAAAACTCTGGGTTTTTCATTTCAGAAATGGATGTAAATCAAACCTGAGACGGAGGGGTAACTCAATTTTAATTTCAAAAATCTCATCACCACTTTTGTTCTTCAGCTGCTTCCAGAGCTCAACTTCACATTGATGCAGGTTTATTACTAATTGTAAGGCCATAACTCATACAGTCGTAAGTCAGCCTGCTGTAGCCACCCATAGGCTTTGTACACGGGTACAAGCTCGGGCGTACCGGATAACACGTCAGCAGCGTCACAGCGGAGTCGTGAACGCGGATTGACAACAGACCCGGAAGAGAAGACAATGCTGAATAAAGTCATAGTTTTTGTTTTTTTTGGACCAAAATGTATTTTAGATGCTTCAAAAACTTCTAACAAACCCATTGATGTCACATGGACTACTTTGATGATGTTTTTATTATCTTTCTGGACATGGACAGTCTACCGTACATACACTTTCAATGGAGGGACAGAAAGCTCGCGGACTAAATCTAAAATATCTTAAACTGTGTTCTGAAGATGAATGAAGGTCTTACGGGTTTGGAACGACATGAGGGTGAGTCATTAATGACATACTTTTCATTTTTGGGGGAACTAACCCTTTAAAAAGCAATTGTTGGTGAGCTCACCACCTCTCTCTGTGTTTGTATTGTAAAGAAATGTACCGGACAACAACCTTTGCACTCTTAAGATGTTTTTATACTTCAGAGTTTGGAAAAAGGCTGTTTATGTATCCTGCACATTCTGCCAGGAAACTGCCCTTTGAAAGACTTAAAAGTGAATCTAGTTAAATGCCGTTATATCCAAAATGCTTCTGTTCCCATATCTGTTCTTATTGTAGTATTGCAATCTGTTGAAACTATTTTTAATCCATGCTGCTGCTAGTCTTGGCCAGGTCTACTATGAGGAAGAGCTTATTCGTCTCAATTGGACTTCCTGGTAAATAAAAATAACCACAATGTGGAAAGATACCTTTATCTGCAGTCATCACAATAGCTACAGTAGTAGTGGCTGTTTCTGAGGACTGTTCTTCTGGACCTGAAGTACATAAAATACAACAACTTTCTTAATACAAATTTTAAATGTTAATTACAAATTCATAATTATTTCATAATTATTTTCATCTAAATCTCAACAGCCAATTCAAAGTGTAAAATGATCTGAATGCCAACATTTTATATGTCGTTTAATGTCACCTGGATAAATATTGTATCCATAAATTATAATTTTCAAACAAGTGAGCTTTTCTCTTTGTTCCAAATGTCAGTGGCAGACCTCTCAGAACAGTAGTTTTAATTAAGCTCGAACTTAAGCAATACCAAAAACTGATTTGTAGCATTTAGCAAATTGTATTATGACCACAAGAAATACCGTTTTCAAACATGGCCTCAAATATTTCTTCCACCGACGTCTGGGTGCCATCTGCTGTGTCTGTTGATTTGAAGACATTAAACAGCACACAAAGGTGAAAAAATTAAATCAAAAGATGAAATTTAATGTATAAAGCGGTCAAATGTGCTTTGTAATGACCACAGTTACACATCTAGTAAACTATGCTTCTTGAGATTAACGTTATATATTTAAAGAAAATAAAAACTCAGCATACCTTCTGCATCCATGGGTTCCGACATTCCCTCTGCCATGTTAGTGGGGTTGCATTGTGCTGCATCTGTTTAATTGTACAGCAGTATCAATGAAGTAATTTGCAGGAATTAAATACATAGAAACTGTGCTGCATTATAACGAAACTGAGAAATAGCGTCAGATCCTTTACACACTGTCAAAGACACATACAGAATCTATAAACTGAATCGGTTTCAATTCAATTTTATTTATATAGCACCAATTCATAAAAGTTCTCAGTACTTTCCAAACAGAGTAGGTATAGACCACTCTTTATAGTATTATTACAGGATTAGTTCACTTTCAAATTTAATTTTCCTGATAATTTACTCACCCACATGTCATCCAAGATGTTCATGTCTTTCTTTCTTCAGTCGAAAAGAAATTAAGGTTTTTGATGAAAACATTCCAGGATTATTCTCCTTATAGTGGACTTCAATGGCCTCCAAACGGTTGAAGGTCAAAATTACAGTTTCAGTGCTGCTTCAAAGAGCTTTAAACGATTCCAGACGAGGAATAAGGGTCTTATCTAGAGAAACAATTGGTCAATTTTTGAAAAAATGACAACTGTATATGCTTTATAAACATAATGATCACCTCGAAGGTGCTTCCACCAGACCGTCTTCTGTATTCTTCAAAAAGCTTACGCTGAATGTCCTACACCTTTCCTATTCTACTTACGGAACAAAAGCAGCACTAGTTCCGTTTTTTCGATAATTTGGGCTCCATTGAAGTCCACTAAATGGAGAAAAATCCTGTAATGTTTTCATCAAAAACCTTAATTTCTTTTTGACTGAAGAGAGACATTAACATCTTGGATGACATGAGGGTGAAAACATTATCAGGAAAAGTTTAATTTAAAAGTGAACTAATCCTTTAACAAAAGACCCAACAATTCCCACCATGAGCAAGCACTAGGTGACAGAGGCAAGGAAAATCTTCCTTTTAAGAGGCAGAAACCTCAAGCAGAACCATGGCTCAGGGTGGGTGGCCATCCACCTCAACCGGTAGGGGTGAAGCCCAGCACTATACAAAGACTCGCATGTAGGCCTGTATTATTCTTTACTTAAAGGGTTAGTTCACCCAAAAATGAAAGTGCTGTCATTAATTACTCACCCACATGTCATTCCACACCTGTAAGACCTTTGTTCATCTTTGGAACACAAATTAAGATATGACACAAATAACACTCCCTTTTTCAATGCCCAGAAAGTTACTAAAACATATTTAAAACAGTTCAAGTGACTGCATTGCATCACGGAATAGAAGGCAGCAGACAGGCAAGTAGAAATAATAGTTTATTGCACAAGTTGGATATGACACGAGGGACAGATGGCTGACAGAAGGCAGGAAACAAATAGGGACCGCAAGTAAGTAACTCAGGGTCGTAGAGCTTGTCTTAGACGTAATGGTACACATAGACGAGACCAGACAAGGGAATGCAGGAGAAGGGAGTCTTTATAGAGGGTATGCATCGATGTCACTTTCCCGCCGGAACGCGCTCCCTCAGCTGGACTGAGTGGCAAAAGAACCTGCTGCATGACTGGATTTAATAGGGGAAACCGAGAAAACACGAATTACTCTAAAGGTTGGGCTCAAAAGTGTTCCTTATGACATGTCAAAAAAAAACTAATCCATGGATATTGACATGCAGTCAGGAATCGTGTTTCCTGACATTTATATGTGCCTGATTTCGACGCCGGAAAAACATAAAGCAAATCTGCCTGTGAATTTTATAACCACAATATAGGTATGGTTAAAATCCATGTAATCTCTTATATCAATGTTATATATATTGTCATATTGTCCAGCCCTAAAACATATAATTTTATAGTATAGTTATTGTCAGTGTTGTTTAAAAACACCCAATTATGCAGAATATAAGACGGTAAATATGTAATTGACGAGTTGTCAACACAATATATGCGGTATGATTTTACCTCAAAATCCAACAATTTGACAAAATGATAACTGAAAATATATGTTTCTCTGCTGGAGTCCAGCTGTTTCTGTGAATTGCAGTGATCTATTTGCTTCTTTTTTCTGTAGCTTTCAGCACTCAGGTTGTGTGTCAAAGCTCTTTCCCGTTTTGGATGCATTTTGTGTGTTTTTGCGGCATTCTAACTGAAAACCAATGCTGCCACTCAGTCTTTGTGCCACTCAGTGGGCGTAATCGCAGTCGTAATGGTCGACGGTGACATCACATGCATACCCTCTATACTGAGTACAGGTGATGATGTGCAGGTGCAGGGAATCCATGTAATAAGGTGATGAGCTGACTGGGTGCAGGTGTGGTTAAGGAGGGATACAGTGAAATGTAGCGCGGGGAAGGTGACTGAGCTGGTGGCTGACACAGTGTTTCAACCTTATTATAAAGCGACGAGAATACTTTGTGTGCCAAAAAAAACAAAATAGCGACTTTATTCAACAATATCTAGTGATGGACGAATTCAAAACACTGCTTCATGAAGCTTCGAAGCTTTAAGAATCTTTTGTTTCAAATCAGTGGTTCAGAGCGTGTATCAAACTGCAAAAGTCACGTGAACTATTGAGATTTCAAAACACTTATGACGTAACAAGGCCTCGTTTACTGAAATCATGTGACTTTGGCACTCCAAACCACTGATTTGAAACAAAAGATTCGTAAAGCTGCATGAAGCAGTGTTTTGAAATCGCCCATCACTAGATATTGTTGGATAAAGTTGTTTTTTTGGCACAAAAAAAGTATTCTCGTCACTTCATAACATTAAGGTTGCACATCTACAGTCACATTACTTTTTTAAAATATGTCTTTAGTAGCTTTCTGGGCATCTGAAAGTGTTAATTATCTTGTTGTCAATGCAGGCCTCACTGAGCCATCGGATTTTATCAAAAATATCTTAATTTGTGTTCTGAAGATGAACGAAGGTCTTACAGGTGTGGAACGACATGAGGGTGCATAATTTTCATTTTTGGTTGAATTAACCCAAACTTGTTTCCCCACAATGCGCAAAGCCAAATCACAAGTGGAGAAACACAACCACTGGTAATGTCACTTACTTATTTCAAATGAGATCTCCTCAGCAGCGTTTAAAATGGCTTCCAGTTGGTTTCTTCCATAAAAGGAAGGCTTCTTAAGCGTAAGGCTGTTGGGCAGTCCAGTAACTGTTATGTTTAGGCCCTGATTCACCAGGGACTGGTAGGGGAGCCTTCCAGTACCTCCGGCCTCCTCTGAAAGACAAGGGCACACACATGCATGCACACGTTACACAATGTTACACAGTTGGACAATTGTGACTCTCCCATCTAGTTGATAGCAGGTAAAGGCTGCAAACAGTAATTTTAGTAAGGTGTCAATCAAATGCTTGTGGGCAAATTAGTTAAATAATTTATTCATTTGATAATGCCATGGATTCATGAAGGTATATTAGGTTATCAAGATAAGCAGTTAGTTTACATCAGTCTTAAAAGTATTTGAACACATGCTTACTATATTTTTGGTTGAAAAGATCTTGGACTTTTCCTACCAGCGCACTGACTTTAGTACTGTGTGTTGCGGCTGAGGAGCTGGCTACAGATGTAACAACAGACAACAATTAATTTCATAAAACTGTATTATGTATATTTGCACTATTACTATTTTGTCAATTTTTATATAACTAATACCTTTGAAATGCAGTGCAAAGTTGTTCACCGTGTCCGTCTTGTCTAGAAAATCAGTGGCCCCTTTACTGCTTACTTCGTATACTTCTAAGCTGGAACGTTGGCGGTCAAATGATAATATGGCCGTCTCCACACCCAAATCCTCAAGCTTAGACACCTTTTCAATATTTAGATAAACAAGACAACCACAAAAATTTTAAATTGATTATACACAAGACAACCTACTTTTAAAAATCAGGGCTCAGCAACATATGAAAACAGTGTTGTCACACGTAGCAAATAAGTGGTCAGGGTTACATTAACTACTCATAGTTTTCAGTCACGTGACTGTAGCAGAGCCCTGGAGAGCAAAACAGCCATGTACTGCAGCACAAGCCTGTCAATTTTCCATCTTAAAAACAAAAATATGTGAACGAGATTCAAGTTTTGGCCACTTGTGATCAAAATACAGTGATTTCAATCATAAATTATTTTTTTTAAAAACCCTACCGTGAAAACACAAGGGTGGGTTTTACCAATAAAGATTAAATTAGTTAAAACTAATCAAGGATTTGTTGATCTGGGCTTTTACTTTAAATCGAGATGTGTTGCACCACTTGATTTTAAACACAGATTAACTACACAGAAAGACCGTTAGAGTTAAAGGGCTGATCAAGCAGAATAGACAGAGGGTGAACCGATGCCAGGTTAATCAACCCATCCTTAAAAAGTGCCTTAAATGTACTAAAATGGTCATATTAAAAGATTAAATTCAGTTTAACACTTTTTGATGATGAATACTATATACAGGCAAGCAGATGGCCCCAGATTATGACTGCAATGCATTTTTTTTATTATGGTTTTCGATGGAAAAAACGCTTAATGAGAAACGTTGTGTTGCATTAATCAATTAGGTATATATTGAATCTGGTCTTTTAATATCAGTCTTACTACATTATACCTTACTACAAACCTGGTAAAAATGACTGGCGGTTAAATGGAGGAAAGCCTTGTTTGCCCACCAGGGGGGCATTCCCCTCAGGGCGTGACATCACGTGGAAACTATCAATACATTAGCTGTGTTTACATTGAGTCCTATATCCAACTAATAATTTGACTCACAGCCATTTGTGACTACTAATGCTTAAATTTACCACCTTGATCTGAATAGACTAGCCCAACCAGTAGGAATTTAGTTTGAGAGGGTGGTATGAGCCTTTGACAATTTCTTCAGTGTAAGATTATTTGATGTTGATCATAGCCCTGTAAACAAAAATCAGATGGAATATTTAATTGGGATGAATTCGTTTGAAATGAGAAAATCTACAGATAAACAATCCAGTTGTCTGTCACATTTGCTCACATCACAATTGCTATCGATCATCTTCCCATCTAATACTATAATAATACCACTAGTGCCTAGCAAATGAAGCCTCTTTCCAAACCTCTAACTTTAGCTTCTTCAGGTGCATTTTAATTCGGGCATCCCTCATTTCAGGGCTAAGGGCCTGCCCATGTGCCCTCAGTGCTGCTGCCTCTTCGGTGTATTTCCTCTTGGCATCTTCCCCCAATGTGGCCCACCTACCCTTGATGTCATTCATTGTGCCTGAGGAAAAAATAGATGCACAGAAAACGTAACACTTTAGAGTCAGCATCTCTTTTTTAAAGTGAATTCATACAACGACAATCTGTCCAACACACTGGTTTACTTGGCTTGTAAACCCATTTATCTGTAACAACTATGTAAAAACAAGATAACGTGTAAAGCAGATGACCTGATGATTCTTTAAGACACACTGCAGTCTTAAACTGATGAATGCAACTTGAGTGAGTGAAGTACTTGCCAAATACTATTTTGAAAATCTGTTTCACGACCCCTGTAAACCCCTGATGTAAACGGGGCAACTATGTACAACAACAAACCATTTAGTATAACAAAAGCATCCGTTAAAGATTGTCTCTCACCTTTGTTTGACAGTATGTCTCTACAAAAGAGATTATATGGGGAAAGCTCTCTAATATGTACTTTGGCCTTTGATGGCCGAGGCTCAGAAGAAGCTTTCCTTTTGTAATTACCAATCCAGTTCTGAAATAGAAAAACTAAATAATGAAAAAGAGTATTACACCAATTAAACTACATGTTAATGAAACTTAATTTATACAGGCAGTACAGCAGAATGATACATTTGACATGTTGACTGTTAGTGTGGCACTAAAGTAAACCTTACTTCTATGACACTGGTGTCCAAACCCGTAGCCGATGCCGCTCTGGGAATTAATTCTGACCCAACTCGGGTCATGCCATCTTTAAAAAATGTTTTCAGGGTTTCTTTCTGCTCTCCATTAATGCGAGTTCTCTCTTGTTGAATAACAAAAAAGAAAGAAAAAGCTAGTCAGTAATAAATCAGTAATAAAAAAAGACAGTGTTACAGATCATACCATCACCCTTGCCTAATGCTTTTAGATTAGCAACAGTAAATGCTCACCTCTCTGGGCCATCTTCAACCTAAAACATAAACAGAGAGAAACTTGCACAAGACAGATTTGTGAATGGGCTCTCTAAACAGCCCTAAACAAAATTTGGATTGTTCAACAGACAGAGCATAGAAATAAATAAAACAAACTTACCACACACTGGAAATTGATGCTGTAGAGGGAGACAAAAAAAAGTTAGGTAAAGAGATATTAATGTTATGCAGGAAGACAGATAGACAGCTAAGCAGACAGACAGGCAGACCGGTGCCTTTGGGTTCTATTTTTCAAGTTCAATGTTGAGGACAGCAATAAATATGACATACAGACACCACAGAATATTTATTTCTAATAGATTGCCAGTGTTCGTCTTTTACATAAATCAATTTAATTGTAAGGTTCCTCATGTGTCAACCCCACAGAACTTTATCTTATATTCTATTCAAGATCCCAGGGTTTCCGAACAGCCATAAAATACGTCTTGGGTTTGACTATTCCACTCAATATGACTATAATATACGTTAGCTTCAGTGAAACGTTAACTAGTGTTACGCCTGAGAATAAACAGGGAGAATATCACAAGAGATGATGAGTGATATTTCCTCAGCGATGGCGTTTAGTCGTATGATTTTCATCTTAAAGATACCACTCATATTCACATACAGGTTGGTCACGCAAAAAATTATCTAAACCTTTCTCATTCTTTTCACCATCAGTGAATAAAACATGAATAGTGGCGTACACTCTTACAAAACTCGTAAACAGTTACAAAACAGTATGAAACAGAATACAAAATATATAAACGCCTTTTAGCTTTTCCACATGGCGAAACCCATATTAAAGGTACAATATGTAATATTTTTGCAGTAAAATATCCAAAAACCACTAGGCTAGTGTTATATATTTTGTCCAGCTGATTACTAACAATATCTCTAATGTTTTCAACTACTTGTAAATCATGAGAAAATTCCCATTCTAAACAGTGACACGGGGCAGTGCAGTCGCCTGTCAATGACGTCAGTTTCCCTTTGTTACCGCCTTTACTGACGTAGAAACCACATGACAACAGTGTCGTGGACAAATGCGGAAGCAGCGCCGGCGATTGTGTCATAATAAAAGTCCCGCTGCTCGTGAGGCGTGTGTTGATCAATCGCTCCAGCGGCCTCGTTCAGCTCCCACAACACTCGGTCCTGCTCTGCTTCATACTACAGTAACGTTAATAATCGCATCCATTATCATTAGTGATGGGTCGTTCGCGAACAAGCCGGCTCTTTTACGTGAACGTCGGGAGCCGGCTCACATATCTGAAGAGCCGACTCTATTTTTAAAAATATAGCTTATAGAAATTAAATCATTATGTAATGAATGATTTTAATTTTAATTAAAACAATAGACTAATAATTCAAAGAACAACACAAAAATTATAATTATATAAGCCTAGGCGCACACACTCATTCGTTTCGACTGTCTGATCAGCGTCACGGTCTGTTCCTGTCAATCATACACGCGGTGTCAACCAATTATACTGCGAGGGAGGGCCGAGCCAACTCTCTCTCACACACAGACAGATGAGCCTTTTCAAAACTCGGAGGAGAGGAAAAACAGCTGTAAAAAAACAAAAGCAGGAAAATGAGTCAGAAGCACAGCGTCATTTGGAATCATTTTAATGATGTTGGCAATGTGAAAGCACAGTGTAGAATTTGCCAAATAAAAATTTCATTTAAAGCCGGTTCTACGCACAACCTCTGAAAGGGTTCTCGAAAACAGGACAAATAATTACCGAGAGAAGAAACCGCATCAGCCCGTCGAAAGTGAGGGAGCTTGCATTTCTGAATGCAAATCTCTCATAAAATAAAAATATGGCCAACATTGTGTGTGTTCATGCTAGTTATGCATAATATAACTAGTCATATGTCAATTAAAAAGAGAGAGAAAGAGGGACCAGTTTAATCCTTTCAGTTATTTATTTTTCTTTAATATTTAATATTGGTTCTATTATGTTGTTCAGATTGTATTTGTTTTGAATGTTGTTTCTATACATTAAAATTTTGTAATTTAAATACAAATGTTTAATAGTATTCTTTTTTTTTATAACAAATCAATGCATTTTTAAAGAAATTGTGAGACATTGTATGATTTCATTTAATAATTTAATTAGAACTGTTTTCACACCTATCATAGTCAAAGTCATAATTAAAACATGTATTATTTAAAGAGCCGTTTGTGAGCCAAAAGAGCCGGCTCTTTTCAGTGAGCTGAGTCAAACGAGCCGGCTCACAAAAAAGAGCCGGAATGCCCATCACTAATTATCATGTTTTCTTCCCAAGTCCTATATGCACTGTCTGTTGAGGTGGAAACCACATGTCCCAAGATTCCACACTCAAACTTGCCGTCATCAAGCTACGCCTTTGTTTTGAATAGGTCTCTAGCGACCTCTAGCGGACAAAATTATCACATACTGCACCTTTAACATTACCCAACCATGCGTTAGGCCAAACTGCATAAACACTCACTAACACACTTAGTAAGAAAAGAGTAAAAGTTGTACTATTATATACACGTTCTTAACATTCATACTCGTTTTCTAAATGCATTATATTAACTTTATTGATCCGTTACCTGAGAATAAACAGAGAAAATGATAACACGAGATGAATGATGCTCTCAGTGATGGCGTTTACTCGTATGAGCCAAGTCTCGCGATCTCACTTCATAACGTTCACCCGCATGGAGAAACTCTCGCGATACCGTGTGAAAGAGCGTGACATAAGCAAAGCAATCGATTTTAGATTAACGAATCGATCTCAGAGTATCGACTCTATAATAAACATTACATAATAAAACAATAATGTTGAACTATTAAGCTAAATTACCCCATTAGACACGTAAAACATGCTAATTAGCAACGTTATTGCTCACATAAAGCAAGTAACGTAAGGATAGGCTAATAACGTATATAACAAACACAATTGCAACACGGTTATCTCATGTAACGTTACACCACCTTAAAACACATTTTCTGTATTGTTTTCGATTATTGACTAATTAATTACAGTTTAAATGCTCGGTTTTTATCATGTCTTACCTGAAAAATATCAACCGGCGGGAAATACCGCAACGATGCCGCGTCATCCAGTGAACTTCCGATTTGATTGGATCTGGAATCGTCTCTTGTATTTGTATCGGTGATTAACCATGTAGATGGATGATAACAGCCATCTGAGCCTACCAGTAGGCGCAGCAGGCCCCTTCTGGCTCATATCTATGAGCTGATAACCACTGATAACGCCCATTCAATCGAGTGATAACATTCGAAGCGGGTGCGTGAGTCTGTCTAGATGTTACACTACTTAACTCTCTGATTTCGTCTCGATACTCTGACTTCATCTGACCAGTACAATTACAACAAGTGTTAATATACTAAGGGAAAAACAATGAAAAAAATTACGACTTCACAACATCGTTCTGTGACAATAAAAACCTTGAAAAGAAGACCTTCTCTCATCTCCTACCTGTAAAGATAAACGTCCCTTCAAACCACACAATCATAAGATTAAACAACAACAGAAAGGAAATAAAGGTAAAACTAAAAACATGAAATGAAAAATTAATACTAATAATAATAAAAAAATTTAATTATAAATGATGTAGATCAAATATAATAAAATGAATCTAATATAATAATATGAGTACATGATGAATTAAATGACAACTACTAATGATTATAAATGATTATGAAATTAATATATAAAAACAAGGTATGGTTGCTTTCTTAAAGTAAAACACGCGCTGTTATTGTAAAAACTTTAAACACAAAAAAGTTAATTGTACTTATTTTTGATATAAGTTAAGGCCACCTAATATATAGTGGGACCATATTTCCACCTCTTTAAGCGGGCACGGTTCAGAGTAATCACACTAGTCAGGCCAACCATACTTTGGGGTTCAAATGTACTCAGGCATGGTTCAGGTCTCCTAGTGTGAATACACCCTTACTGATGAAGTGATTCCTGTGTTTTCAAATTATCCAGATGTTCATATGTTTGTTGTCCAGATGTTCAATTATCACTAAATGGGGTAATTAAAACAGTTACACAAATACATAAATATCACTTTTTAAACTTCAATTTTCCCCCTTTTTGTTTTTTGATATTCTTAATTATTTTATTTTTATCTTTATATCTTTATCTTTATACGTTTGATTAGACAGAAAATGCTTGTACTGCTCTCCAAAGACTTCCTTACTTTTGACTGGAGCAATGATTGAAGGTGTGCTTGTGCTGGCAGTTGTTGCTTTAGTGGTTTACATTGTAAAAAAGAAAAAGATTATTGGTGAGTACTGAATGATTAATGATGATCAACATATTCTTGTTGTTTTTGGTTTTGTGTTGTAAAGCAAAACTGAGTTTATTTTTCATTGGTAAAATGGGTCAAAATAGAGATTTAACTGACACTGAAAAGTCAAAATGATGAATTGCCCATGAGAATGATGCGACACAGAAATATCAAAACGAAACGCTCATTGCAACCCTTCTGACCCAATAAGCATTTCATGTCTGATGGTCAAATCTTAATTCTGAAATTTCTATAGTTATGTTTCCTTCTCATGAGCATTTCATAATATGCAACTAAAATATGCTGTAACAGACATGAATTGTCCAGACACTGTATGTAATAGATGTAAATGCCATGACTGCCCATTAATATCTGTCACATATATATTTGGAGCAGTGATTGGAGCAGTGATTGGACCATCGATTGGAACAGTGATTGGAGCAGTGTTTGGACCATCGATTGGAGGAGTGATTGGAGCAGTGTTTGGACCATCGATTGGAGCAGTGATTGGAGCAGTGATTGGACCATCAATTGGAACAGTGATTGGAGCAGTGTTTGGACCATCGATTGGAGGAGTGATTGGAGCAGTGTTTGGACCATCGATTGGAGCAGTGATTGGAGCAGTGATTGGACCATCGATTGGAGCAGTGATTGGAGTAGTGTATGGACCATCGATTGGAGGAGTGATTGGAGCAGTGTTTGGACCATCGATTGGAGTAGTGATTGGAGTAGTGATTGGAGTAGTGTTTGGACCATCAATTGGAGCAGTGATTGGAGTAGTGTATGGACCATCGATTGGAGCAGTGATTGGAGCAGTGTTTGGACCATCGATTGGAGCAGTGATTGGAGCAGTGTTTGGACCATCGATTGGAGGAGTGATTGGAGCAGTGTTTGGACCATCGATTGGAGGAGTGATTGGAGCAGTGTTTGGACCATCGATTGGAGGAGTGATTGGAGCAGTGTTTGGACCATCGATTGGAGGAGTGATTGGAGCAGTGTTTGGACCATCGATTGGAGGAGTGATTGGAGCAGTGTTTGGACCATCGATTGGAGGAGTGATTGGAGCAGTGTTTGGACCATCGATTGGAGGAGTGATTGGAGCAGTGTTTGGACCATCGATTGGAGGAGTGATTGGAGCAGTGTTTGGACCATCGATTGGAGGAGTGATTGGAGCAGTGTTTGGACCATCGATTGGAGGAGTGATTGGAGCAGTGTTTGGACCATCGATTGGAGGAGTGATTGGAGCAGTGTTTGGACCATCGATTGGAGGAGTGATTGGAGCAGTGTTTGGACCATCGATTGGAGGAGTGATTGGAGCAGTGTTTGGACCATCGATTGGAGGAGTGATTGGAGCAGTGTTTGGACCATCGATTGGAGGAGTGATTGGAGCAGTGTTTGGACCATCGATTGGAGGAGTGATTGGAGCAGTGTTTGGACCATCGATTGGAGGAGTGATTGGAGCAGTGTTTGGACCATCGATTGGAGTAGTGATTGGAGTAGTGTTTGGACCATCGATTGGAGTAGTGATTGGAGTAGTGTTTGGACCATCGATTGGAGTAGTGATTGGAGTAGTGTTTGGACCATCGATTGGAGGAGTGATTGGAGTAGTGTTTGGACCATCGATTGGAGCAGTGATTGGAGCAGTGTTCGAACTAGGGATTAGAGCAGTGATTGTATATGTGCTTTTGGTAGTCACTGCTTTATATGTTTTATTCTTTGTGAAGAAAATGTTTAATGGTGAGTTCTGAATAATGATGATCAACACATTCTTGTTTTTGGTTTTGTGCTGTAAAGGAATATTAATTTAGTTTCTTTTCCACAGGTCAAATGGGTCAAAATAGAGAACTGACACTGAAAAGTCAAAATGATCAAATGTCCAAGAGAAGACACAGAAATATCAAAATGACCCGCTCATTCCAACCCTTCTGACCCAATGAGCATTTAATTGCCTGATGGTCAAATTAACATACATATTTTGTCTGTGTTTCAGTCCAATGGCTCCAGTAGCATAGTGACAGAAAAACCAATGAATCACTACAACAACACAAATTCAGAGGAAGCTATATAAAGAAGATTTGTGGTAGTTGTGAACAACAGTTGGAGCTGTTGCTTGAAAATAGTTGAATAGTATCCTCTCTCTTTTTTCTCAAATGTTATATAATGTGGATGTTTTGAGGCATTTTGCTCAAGCGATTGTTGTTTATTATTATTTTTATTCCAAGTGCCAAGAGCTGTTTTTTCATTCTTCCTATATTTCTACCTCTAAAGGGTCAGACTGACACATTTGCAGTGATAATTTAAAAAATAATTATCCTGTATTCTCTATAAAATATCTGTCTTATATTCTCCTTAATGTCTTGTGGGATATTTTAATGTACTGATTATTGTAACCTTCATTTGTTGATTGGTTTTGTTTTTTCACTTTTTTTTCTTTCACACTGACTTCATTTCTTTATATATTTATGCAGGGAATGGATTAATGGTGTAAATGAATGTTTGTCTGTTATTCATGTGGGATCCGTTTATTCATAAATTACACTAGTCTGTGTTGTACTGCTTTTACCTTTTGTAAGACAAAAAAAAAATATATTTTGTATTGTTTCACTCAGGGTTTTAAAGGATGGTACGGCTTCTCATGTACCCTTTTGTTTCTGACTGTTATTAATGTCTGATAATCAATAATTGAACTTAAAAGGATTTTGCACTTATTTGATTTTGAAAACTGAGCAATCTGATGAATACACACGACTGTCTTAAAACCAACAGACAGACTACCTACCTCTATTACTTGACCAGAGAGTTGTGTTTAATGAAAATTATCATTAATTGTAAATATTTAATGAACAGTGAAGTTTCTTTAAACATGTTGTTGTTTTTAAAATCAATAAATTACTCTAAGCTGTTCCACTTCTGCTCATTTTCTTATTGGATAAAACATAATCTTTCATTCTCTGCAACCAGTTTTGTTCTTAAAGCTGCCTTTAAACAATCATGCTTTGAACAACTCAGAACGTCAGTAGAGAAAGACCAACTATCTTCTCCAACAAATACGACTGTATAGGTCATTTGTCATTTCCCTGAAATACGACCCAAGTAGTATTACCCTGGTGCTTGTGTCAAAAATGATTGATGATGACCCTTGACCTGTCTGACCTCTGTGACCTCTGGGGGCCACCCACGTCATTCCCCTCCCCCACGAAGTTTCCCCATCCCCCAACCATGGGTGACCGTAGTATCACCCCAATGACCTTTGACATTGTTGGTGATTCTCCTGGGATCGATATGACCTTTGTCCGCATATTTTGAATAGCGATGTTGACCTGTGAACTGTCAGGACGTCTTCTGGGTGATCAAATGGCATCCGGATGATTTTAAAGGGTTTAGGGTCATTTTTGAATTCACCATATTTGAGGGTGTGATGGAATCAGTATTCCAGCTGGGTAGTGGTCATTTTATGACGCTCTGATCTCTCTCTCTGTGCAGACGATAAGCAACACGAGTCTAGAAACAGTCGTATAAAAAGAATAAACATATTTTATGAAATAGATTACACACATTTCAATCATCTTTTCAGGAAGTTGGTGTTAAAATTGCAATACACTGAATTACAAACAGTTACTAAATTTACTGAGACCAGTTAATTATAGTTTTACCTAAATTAAAAATGCTTATAAATTATATTAACACCCCAAAATGTGTCTGTAATGAACAGCCCAAATCGGTTGAGTTACAAGATTTAAAAATGGGGATCAGATTTTACAGTTTGAGTTTGCTAGTGGTTAAAAGAATGAGACATAAAACACTAATACGTTTAAATAAGAATTGTGTATTTACAATATTCACAGGAAACATTAAAAACATCACAATAAAGCCAGGAAAAGATTTCCTCGTGCAATGATGTTCGAATGAAATTGGTTTACAAATGATTATGAAATATTAAACACACAAAATGAGGTTCATCAAGTAGTTGAATATTCATTTTAGCTTTGTCAAAGCATAAGAGCTTTTTGTGGACATGTTTGTGGAGAGCTTCCACTGACATGTCTATATAATTTATCCCTAAAACTCAAATATCATAGTAATTCAAATTGTTGATTACTAAAAATAGTGTTTAGTTTATTTAGTATATTTCAAAAAGTTAATTGAATAACATTTACTTCTTTTAAAAGTTTATAAATAAATTGTATAAAATTAAACATGCTTCTAAAGCAGTATTGAACATTTATTTACAAAACAACATATTTTTCAGAGAGTATGGGAAAGTCTAAAATCCTCCCCCTCTGTGTGTCTACTAAGCGAGCGTGCTGTGAAACCTGGGACAGAGGGGTGGATGAAACAATGTTTTGTCCGTGCTAACTTTTATTTCAAAGCATACATTTAAAAGTTTAAATTACATCTTTTAAAATGTCTCAAGTCAAATTTTCCTAAGAAGACTGCTTATCTGACTGAAAACCTAAAGTATAATTTTTATTTATCAGTGTATGTGGTAAATGTTGGGGTCTCACACATTGTGTAACATTTTCAATAATTCCTTAAGAAAAATCACCAAGCATTTTCAGAAAGAGAACCTGTGACGTCTCAGGCTGGTTCTGTAAAAGGAACTTCTCTATTTTAAATGAAATTATTCTAAATTAAATGTGTAGCATCAAACATGATGCTAAAAAATATTTAAACAAATTAAACATAGTTTAGTTTTAGATAAATAAATATAAATATGAAAACATCTTACATTTTCAGAGAGCTGAAGAAGCAGTTCTTGATGATAAAAAGTAAATAGTTTAAGCTGTATTACAAACAAAACATCCCCAGATCCTCCTAGGAATAAAGTCTAGTGTGAATGAGAGATGGGAGGGTGGAGTCCGACAGTTGAGCCTCTTTCACAGCATGTGTTAAGACCGCTAACTCCTTTCCAGAGTGAATGTTTGTGAACTAAATTTATTTCAAAGCATAATCTTAAATATGATCTTTTAAAATTACGAGGTTGTTTAAATCCATTCTTTAAAGTTTTAATTGAATTCAAATATTCTTCCTAGAAGTCTACTGTATCACGATAATATCTGATGCCGTATGGTGGAAATGATTTTGCCTGAATTTAACCTAAAGTATTGTTTATATGTGTGTATATAAGTATTCCATGTTTCAGGGTTTAAAACAAAAACCTGTACTTAGTCCTCTTAGATCTCAATAATACAAAAAAAGATTCAAGCAACATTTTTGCCAATGAGACACACAATGTTTTAAAAAATCTGTGTGATGTTTTTAAATAAACTGCAAATATTTAATTTGATTTTTTTTAAAATCCAAAAGTGAGGGTGTTTGTGTGTTTGAAGCCTCACAACTCGCATGTAACACAGAACGAGGGCTCACCATTACTCTTGTTTAGTTTAAGTCGTATCTTTGAGAAAATCACTCATTTTCAGAGAGAGAGAGATCAGATGTTCCTCTTTGCTGTTTCCATGAAAAAATGATCTTGTGTGAATATTTAATTTTACTCATTATTTCAAAGCATGATTTTACTTTAAACTTCAAAAAAAAAAAAAAAGTGGTCATATGTTGTCATACTATTTTGCTGTGCCTGAACTCTGCATCTGACATTCTGTACTATCTATGATCTAGAATGGCACAAGTTGGCATTTGTCACTGTGGAAACATACCCTTCACTGAAAATATACAAAAATATGTATTATCTACTCAAAATAATATCTACACATGTACAATTTTAAAAATATCTGTGTGTCACACTGATGACACTAACAGGAAGGATGCCCTTTGACCCCCAATGATTTAAAGTGATCCTACAAAGAAATTTCTTCAACTGAGTGACTCCACACATGCCAGGGGCTTTCAGAAGATGCGACTCCACAGGGTCAGTCGGTCCCCTGAAAATTTTTTGATTTCCCTTAAAAACCAAAGACTAGGCCAAATCCCCTACCAGGCATGTCCGCATCAGACTCTGCAGTAGAAAATGTGCTTGCTGTTAAAACCTAGTATATCTGTTAAATATGTTTCTTTATTTTAAAAACCACACATTTAAACTTTTAGTTGCCGCATGTCTCATAGATATATACGATTTTACTTTTCTTATTTCTATAAAGTTTCAGTTCCTAGTAAATATAAAACAAAAGAATAATGGCAAAATATTTTTTGCTACAATGTTTTTAACAATTAGATATTACACAGTTCCCTTTCAAAGGCTACACTCTAAGCTGCGCTTTATTCAGCGCTATGGGAACGTCTCTTAGTCGTGACCAGCTGTGAATATATGTGTAAAACAACGTCAATTAAATTGACCTATATTTATAGCCTTGCGTGACGTCATTGGAGTGCGTCGTAGCGAGGCTATAATTAGATGATCCACCTGTGCATCAGCAGGTCTTTTGTCTTCAGAGACCATACTGTGAAGTGTGTGTGTGAAGCAGCTCTGCTCAAACTCTTTCCTTCCTTCCTTCATCACTTTGTTAGGAGTTAGATTTGATAGGCAGTGCGCAGAACTTTCTCTCCCTTTGTTCCTTTTTCAACTCTGTCTGACAAGTGAAAAGTGAACACACATATATGATATATATATTATATATTTGAGAGAAAGTCATCGCTGAACAAAGCAAACGGTGTGTGTCTCCGTGTTCGCGGTCCATCTCCGAATCGGACACACACCAGTATTGTTTTGTTTGTTTGGGGAAGAGCACGCTGCCCTTGCATTGTAACAGGGCGAGTGCGAGCATTGTGAATGTTCACAGTTAAA
>RJVU01051648.1:208346-247091 GCA_003731715.1 Anabarilius grahami | reverse complement strand
GTCAGCCTGACTATTTCCCTACATTTATGACATGTAAATCCCTCGTCGCTGACAGAGAGAGCTATGCTAAACATGTGACAAACTGAACACGAGATAACACTGGGAAAGGATGACATGACTCACCGTGTTTGTAGACTGATCCGAGTTACCACAGCTGTTTGATGAACGCGTTGAAAAAGGAGCGCGCGAGACTGATGACTGATGACAAGTTAACAAGCTAGCGAGATGCAAACGCGTTGTAACAGTGATTTAGATTCAAAGATTACAAGCTACCGACGTCAGATTAATGTGGTAGGCAATAATAATAATATAAGCAACAATGAATAAAAGTAAGAGATTCAATAAAAGTAAGAGAAAACAAAGCTATACGGAGACGCAAAACACCAGCAGCGAGGCAGAGGCAGCGAGGCAGAGGCAGACAGGAGCAATCGAGCAGACAGGAGCAATCAATCGAGCAGACAGGAGCAAATGCTTGCAAACATCTTATGTATGTTTATTTGTCTTCTACTTATGCATGTACAATACTGTGTATATTTTTTGCATTAAAAAATGAATGAGAATACATTAAATATAAGAAAAAAAATGCGCGGTGACTAATCAAAACGCTTCTGATTGGACTTTGCATTCCTAAACTCATCAAAAACGTGTACGATTGGTTATAATGCTCAACAATGCAAATTATACGCGTCAAAGAAAATGACTATAAATTGGTCTATGATAACGAACAAATCTACTGTAAATGTAATGCTGCAATTTGTTTATTACGTGTTGACAACTTGACTTACTTGACCCCCTCCCATCATCTTATTTTGTTGCCCTTTAGGGAGGATCAAGCCTTCATTACGGAGCTCAGACCTCCCCAAAAAACTCGCAGCCTGGTTAAAATGTTATTCTGCTGTTGGCAGTTTTTGCTTTCCTGTTGTTGAGAAAGGAACTGTATGAAAACATCAGTAAAATTCACATAAGGCTTTTGCACTATGGGCACGGGTTTCGACAGAATCGCTCTGTTTTGTGTTTTTCTTCTTAATGGGATTTTGCATTCAGCTCAAGCAGGTAAATGATTAACTTTTATTGAGTTTATCAGAGAACAAAAATTAAAGTAAAACTTTTACGCTTCCTGATCTAAAACGACTTTGTAACTACAGACATTGTGCATGAAATATTTTGTACATTTATATACTCATTCGAGTTTTGTTAAATAAATAAAGCGAACTATCCACGAATAACTTGACCTAACTGCGATCAATATTATTAATCATATGTGATTGACGTCAGCGTGTTATTACAGGCTCAACAGGATGTTTCAGCAGCCTCAAATTACTTTATCAAAAGAATAACATTTCGTTAACACTTTTTAATTATTTGTTTATTAGCTTGCACATTACTATGATATTTGCTGTTTATTAATAGGCATACTAGAACATATTAAAGAACAAGAACATACAAAAACATATTAAATTAAGTAAATGAGTTAACTGAAGCAAAAGTCATACTCAGAGATCATGGTGAATGTGGTTTCCCCATACTGAAGTGTTACCCATGCATCTTTCTGTAGCTGAAATGCTTCTGTGCTTTACACACCGCATGTTTTAACTGTTTCCTCTTCCAGGAATTTAGCTCTTTCATCACATTTACACTTTAGCGATCAGTTATTTCATGCATATTTTCGTTTCAGAGAAACACTCGCTGTATTACATTTACACGGCCTTGTCTAAACCTGTGGATCTGCCGGGCATCTATGAATTTAGTGCTATGGGTCTGCTGGATGACACACAGATCGACTATTACAATAGTAAAGAAAAGAGAAAGTGGATGAAAGAGAAAATGCAGGAAGATTACTGGGAAAGAGGCACTCAGTCCAGAAAGAGTAAAGAACTGTGGTTTGATTTGAGCGTCAATACTCTGATGAACCGCATGAATCATAGTGAATCAGGTGAGAAACATTCATACTGTTTAACCTCTATATGATTTTTATTATGTCACAAAAATGTTGATTTTTGTCCATTTCAGATCTTCATGTTCTTCAGTGGAGACACGGTTGTGAAGTTGAGCAGGAGGGAGATGAAGTGAAGTTTCTCAACGTCATTGATGAGTACGGCTATGATGGAAAGGACTTCTTGTCCTTTGATGATAGAGAGTCTAAATGGGTCGCTCCAGTTGTTGCAGCTCAAAAAACCAAGAGAAAATGGGATTCTAAAACCAAACTAAACCAAAACTCCAAAGGATACCTAAATACAACGTGTGTGGGCTGGCTCAACAAATTCAGAGAATATAGAGATGAGAAGCTCAGAAAAAAATGTGAGTAAATGTGTTTGTAGTTTATCAGCAGATGTTATAGAGATGAAACGTCTCGGTTACAAAGGTAACCCTCGTTCCCTGAAGGAGGGAACGGAGACGTACGTCGAACAGACCGACGAATAGGAATCTCGCTAGAGAGGCCAATCTACTTCGAGTGTAACTACAACGAGCCAATGCACATTGGCATGCAATCATATGCATCGGCTGCTCGCCTCACAGCACGGGTATATAATGAGCAGCAGGTGCATTGCATCTTCAGGTTTTTGCTGAGGAGCCGAACCAAGCAGGTGGCAGCATCAGCAGGACAACGGCTGTGGCGACGGGACGTACGTCTCTGTTCCCTCCTTCAGGGAACGAGGGTTACCTTTGTAACCGAGACGTTCCCATTCAGTCGGTCACGTTCGACGTACGTCGGACAGACCGACGAATAGGAATCCCTACCAAAGCGCCACAGGAGCTGCCCTCTTCCAGCGCTCTGTTGTAAGCCACCTGAACCCCCTTGCCTGCGGACGGTGGGACAGGGCTACCACACAGAGAGGATCGATCACTGTTGTTCCCAAACCCATTCAGTGAGATTATTGGATAACGCTGGGAAGCGTAACCTTTCGTTAGAAAAGGAACGCTGCGGAAGCCACATCCTTCCCCGAAGGAGTTATGTGGAGGAGAACATATGGACTAACCTTGTAGGTTGTACAACATATGGAAGAACTGGGGTGACTCCAACTTGATGAGAGATGGGTTCTCCCAGAGGGAAAGACACGGGCTTCGTTTAGGAGCAACCGTGGAAAAAACCATATGGGATCCCCATATGGAACCCAGCCTAAATCCGGTTCTCAAGGATGCAACGAAGTATAGGCCTGGCGCCAGACGCTCCGCCAAGTCGGCTGCCGAAGGGTAACCGGAGGACTCAACAGGGTCTGCCCGTAGGGACTCTCTGGAGCAAAAAGAGCTCATGTAGCGCAGCAAGCCGACACTAAGCCGGGGCCTCTCCGTGCCTCTGACCTGAGGCGAGAACACGGGAGGAGACCGGCTCGACACGAAGGCTATAGTATCTAGCGAACGTGTTAGGTGTCGCCCAGCCCGCAGCTCTACAAATGTCTGTTAGCGAGGCACCACGAGCCAACGCCCAGGAGGATGCTACACTTCTCGTGGAGTGAGCATGCAACCTGAGCGGGCAGGGCACGCCCTGAACTTGGTAAGCCAGGGCGATGGCATCCACTATCCAGTGGGCCATCCTCTGCTTAGAGACAGCCTTTCCCTTCTGCTGGTCTCCGTAACAGACAAAGAGCTGGTCTGAGGTCCTGAAGCTTTGAGTTCTGTCTATGTACAGTCGCAAAGCGCGGACTGGACAGAGCAAAGCCAGGGCTGGGTCTGCCTCCTCCGAGGGCAGCGCTTGCAGGTTCACTACCTGGTCCCTAAAGGGAGTGGTAGGAACCTTGGGCACATAGCCAGACCGGGGTCTCAGTACCACGTGGCTGTCACCCGGCCCGAACTCCAGGCACGATTCGTCGACCGAAAATGACTGCAGGTCCCCTACCCTCTTGATGGAGGCCAATGCAACCAGCAGCAAAGTCTTCAGAGACATAATCTTTAAGTCTGCTGATTGCAAGGGCTCAAAGGGAGCAATCTGAAGTGCTCGAAGCACTAGAGCGAGGTCCCAATGGGGTATGGAGGGAGGATGAGGAGGATTTAACCGTCTCGCCCCCCTAAGGAACCTGACGACCAGGTCGTGCTGACCAGCAGTTTTGCCATCTATGTGGTCATGGTAAGCGGAGATAGCAGCAGTGTGGACTTTGAGGGTGGAGGGAGACAGCCTACGCTCCAACCCTTGCTGCAAGAAGGACAGCACGACTCTGATCGAGCATCTTCGGGGGTCTTCTCGGCGAGAAGAACACCACTCGACGAACAGGTTCCACTTCGAGGCGTAAGCACGTCTTGTAGACGGTGCACGTGACGAAGTGCTGGTGTTAAGTACCTCAGGGGGTAAGTCACCTATAACCTCCGCGTCCCGTCCAGGGACCAGACATGGAGTTTCCAGAGGTCTGGACGCGGGTGCCAATGAGTGCCCCGTCTTCCTCAGAGGAATGGGACAGGGAGGGGCTGTCGCGAGGAGTGAGAGTTCCGGGAACCAGGTCCGGTTGGGCCAATAGGGCACAAATAGCAGGACCTGCTCCTCGTCCTCCCTGACTTTGCACAGTGTCTGTGCAAGTAGGCTCACTGGGGGAAACGCATATTTGCGCAGGCCCCGGGGCCAGCTGTGTGCCAGTGCGTCTGTCCTGAGTGTTCCTTCGGTCAGAGAGTAAAACAACTGGCAGTGAGAGGTTTCTGGTGAAGCAAACAGGTCTACCTGAGCCTCTCCGAACTCTCTCCAGATCAGCCGGACCACCTGGGGGTGGAGTCGCCACTCTCCCGGCAGCGCAGCTCGTGAAAGCTCGTCGGCCGCACGGTTGAGCACACTGGGAACATGAATGGCGCGAAGCGACCTCAGATGCTTCCGACTCCACAGGAGGAGATGGCGGGCGAGTTGCGACATGCTACGGGAGCGTAGACCACCTTGACGGTTGATGTACACAACGGTCGCAGCGTTGTCCGTACGGACCAGTACATGCTTGCCCCACTGCGGCCCTTTGAGGCGGCTCAGAGCAAGGCGTGCTGCCAGCAACTCAAGGCAGTTGATGTGCCACTGCAGATGGGGTCCCGTCCAAACCCCTGAAACTGCAAGCCCGTTGTGCGTGGCACCCCAGCCGGTGGTCGAGGCATCCGTGAAAACCACAGCATGCCAGGACACCTGTTCTAGGGGCACTCCTGCCCGAAGAAACAAGGGATCCGACCACGGGCTGAAGGCTTGGCGACACTCCTGAGTGATTGCCACCCGGAACGTGCCGCGTTGCCACGCCCATCTTGGGACTCGGCCGTGAAGCCAGTGCTGAAGCGGTCTCATATGAAGCAGACCGAGCGGTATTACAGCCGCTGTGGCCGCCATATGCCCCAGGAGCCTCTGTAAATATTTCAGTGGGACCGCTGTCCTGCCGTTGAACGTATTCAGGCAGTTCAACACCGACTGAGCACGTTCCTCTGTGAGGCATGCTACCTGTTCGACCTTTTCCAACTCCATACCGAGAAAAGAGATCCTGTGCACCGGGGCGAGTTTGCTCTTTTCCCAGTTGACCTGAAGCCCCAACTGACTGAGGTGTCAAATCCCTGTGTTCGCACAACTGATCCCGAGACTGTGCTAGAATGAGCCAGTCGTCGAGATAGTTGAGAATGTGAACACCCTGTTCTCTCATGGGAACAAGGGCTCCCTTCACGACTTTCATGAAGACACGGGGAGACAGGGCCAGCCCGAAGGGTAGGACTCTGTACTGATATGCTCGACCTTCGAACGCAAATCGCAGGAATGGCCTGTGTCGCGGAAGAATCGAGACATGAAAGTACGATCGCTTTCAGGTCGATCGCTGCAAACCAATCCCGGGGACGGATGCATTCGAAAATGCGTCTCTGCATGAGCATCTTGAACGGTAGCTTGTGAAGGCTCCGATTCAAGACTCGCAGATCCAGGATAGGTCGTAACCCACTGCTCTTCTTGGGTACAATGAAGTAGGGACTGTAAAACCCTGGCTTCATATCGGCTGGAGGGACCGGCTCTATCGCGTCCTTCGCCAGTAGGACTGCGATCTCCGCACGCAAGACCGTACAAGCGGGACCAAAGGGACCACCGGCGTATCCGCAGTGGGGCAGCGAGGTGGAACGCAGGGACGCGGGTTGGGGGGCTCTCTTTGCGAGGCGGCCCGAAGCGGCATCACAGTGTGCTGGGCAACACTTACCTGGTTCCACGGCTGGACAGAGGGAGCAGTCAAGGTTTTGGTTACCCGCTGCTCGCTGCTGTCCGCTGGCGAAAGAAGAGGGGGATGAGAGTGGTGAGGTGCTTGCCCTCCCACTGCTCTCCGAGCCCTCTTCGGACCCGGAGATGAAGGAAACTGCTCTTTCATTGAAAATTTGGGAACACAGACAGACATAAACAAAAGATTCTCCACCCGGCCCTCCTCCGGGGGAGGGAGCGGTGCAGTCACCACCTCCCAAAGAGCAGTCCTCTCCATCTCCGGGTCGCCCGTCCTAGGGCCTCTTGTTCTTGGCTTTGCCGCCCTTCTTGGCGGGGGCCTGGACGGGCTGGGCACCCTGACCACGACCGGCTCCACGGCGCCGCTTGGGTGGAGGCTGCTGCTGAGGCGCGGGGTGCTGCGGGCGGTGGGGGTGCAGCAGCTGACCGCCTCGGCAGAATGTGGGATATGGCCTCAGACTGCTTCTGGACAGCCGAGAACTGCTGGGCAAAGTTCTCGACGGCGTCGCCGAAGAGGCCGGTCTGGGACACGGGGGAATTAACCCTCTGGAGTCTGAGGCTGATTTGGGGCCTGGAGAAGTTTTGACATGCCTGACATTTGTGCTTTTTTCAGTTGTTCATAAACATATTAATGACACAAGTGTCATTACACTGTATTCAGCACAAACTAGGCTACCATAATATGTGAGGAACATGTATGTACATGTTTGTGTTTTTGAAGGAATAACATTTATGCGTGGTTATTGAAAAAACAAAAAACTTAAGTCACTGAAATAAGGCCAAAAAAAGTATAGTAAATCTGTGGGTATTACAATACTTTAGGGTATTGGAGGTTGTAGACTAGAGTTTTTGCTTCAAAATTATGTAAAAATTATGCTGACTACTCTTTCATTTATAACAATATATTGATTTAGTTTTTGTAAGACAATTTTTGCCAAGAAACACAGTATGCGTGGAGGCATGAATCATCGTGAATAATGATGAGTAATGGGTCATTCTCACCTGAGAAGACAAAAGAATTGCATAGTAATGAGCTGAAATGACTTGCATATTAATGAGGCATTTCAGTCAGGTAGGCTGTGAAAAAAACCTTCTGTGATGTCTCAAGCTGATGTCTCACATCATGGTATATGAAACATACAGAAAATATTATTACAATATAAAGTAATGGTTTTATATTATACTTTAAAATATAATGTATTTCTGTGATGCATAGAGTCTGAATATAGGCTTTTAGTTTAAAAGCATGCACATTTGGAGAAATATTGGATTCTCATATGTTTATGTCAATTTTCTATACAGAGGAGTTATATTTATTTAATATTCAATGTCATTACTATGAGCGCTGGTGTTTTCAATTCATACTTGCAGTCGGAGGGCGCTCTCTGTGCATTTTTAGTCCACAAATTAATCTAAAGAAGAAGAGGACATTCCATGAATGGTGTTTTCAATTCATACTGCAGCCGGAGGGCGCTAAAGAAACAAAAACTCATCCAAAATTCATCTATAGAAGAAAAGTAAACAGGAACTAACTGCATGTCTTCTAGAGATCGCTAACCATGGCTTTTACATCCAGATAAACACTTTTCAAGACAATAAATACACGATTGAAACGATGTATGCATGTGTTGCCTCTGAATTTGCCTCTGAATATTTGGCTCTGTGGGCGTGGCCGCATTAGTGGGTAATGAGCTGAATCACGGACTTCTGACATGGCTCTCTTTTCATACAGATTACATAAACACAGAATGTTTGTTTTCGATTTGACTTGATTTAAAACCTGACATTTCAACGTTTTTTTAGACAAAAGTGTCATTTTTTTGTGATTAGTATTCACTAAGTTACAGTTCATTTTCTGAGAACTATCAGATTGGAGTTCGTTCAGAGGGAGACGAGAGATCACGCATCATGTTAGTTTTCTTTATTTTACAAAAAGCACAACATTTTGTTTTTACTCTGAGTGTATACATTTACATTTACATTTATGCATTTGGCAGACGCTTTTATCCAAAGCGACTTACATTGCATTATACTATACATTTGTATCTGAGTTTGTGCAATCCCTGGGATCGAACCCATGACCTTGGCATTGCTAGTGCCATGCTCTAACCACTGAGCTACAGGAAAGTATACAAATAAAAGAAAATATTCTATAGTTTCAATTTATATATTACTTATGTCTCAATGACAAAAAATGACGGAGTATTTTAAGTCTGTTTTACTGCAATGTGAAAAAACCTGCAAAACGCACCGGCGCGTTTTCAGACCTCAGAGAGTTAAGGAACCTGACTTTGTTGGTATCCCTCATGTCCGCGAGACACAGCCAGAGATGGCGTTCCTGGACCACTAACGTGGACATCGCACGACCCACTGACCGCGCCGTGACCTTCGTTGCACGAAGCGCAAGGTCCGTCGCAGCACAAAGCTCCTGTAGAACTTGCGGGTCATGACCACCCTCGTGCAGGTCCTTCAGTGCCTTGGTCTGATGGACCTGCAACAACGCCATAGCGTGTAGGGCAGAGGCGGCTTCCCCACAGGCCTGGTAAGCCTTGCCGGTAAGATCTGACGAGTACTTACAGGCCCGGGAAGGGAGAGACGGCTCCCCCTGCCAGGTGGAGTTAGGGCACAGTTGCATAGCCACGGCCCGTTCCACAGGGGGTATGCACGTATAACCCTTAGCCGCCCCGCCATCAAGGGTGGTGAGGGAGGAGGACCCACCGACACGGTTTCGGGCAGTAAAAGGTGCCGTCCATGTGCCAGTGAGTTCTTCATGCACCTCCAGGAAGAATGGCACTGGGGTGGGGGGCTGAGAACCAGCCCTTGCCACCCCGAGATACCAATCATCCAGCCTCGAGGGTTCGGGACACGGTGGAGGATTCCACACGAGCCCGACCCTGTTGGCGGGAAAGCATAGCCATCATTTCCGGGTCCGAATCGGGCACAGTTGTCACTCCAGAAGGAGGCAGCTGCGCCGAATCGTCATCCCCAGAAGTTTCAGGCTCACCCTCCGATGCAGCAATCGACATCCTGTCATCCAGGGGAGCCCCGAAGGATACGGATGGTACACACCTCTGGGGTGGTCCACCGCGTTCCCCCGGCAGCTCTACTGGCTGCGGAGTGCAGGAGGGATGAGGGTTCCTAGGGGGTTGGTTCCCCGATGGAAGCGCGCTCACCGTGATCCTCAGATCACCAGAACCGCTGCCCGAAGCAACCCTCTGAGGAGGATTGGATCGAGGCAACAGAACTGGGACTCTGCCCCTTTGCAGGAACTGGAGTCTAGATCGCAACTCCGCGATGGTCATCTTCCCACAATGGGTACATGACTCATCCACAAACGCCGCCTCAGCGTGCTTTAAGCCCAGACACGCGATACAGCGTTGGTGACCATCCTGCGGTGACAGATAACGACCGCATCCAGAAACACACAAGTAGAACGACATCTTTAGAAAGATGCGAATCTACTTGTGTAAGCTCTTTTAGGACTACTCTTTCAGGTGCTGAAGCACGCAGGGGAATGGCCGCTGCAAAACACAGAAAGGGAATAGTGCAGCCTGTCGTGTGCACTCTCTCTCTTTGTAGCCGCCCTCTTACCAGCTGTGAAAACAGCCTTTAAGTGCTCGAAGCGCACCGCCCACCAGCCGTGAGAACGGCCTTTGTATTGTGTTGCTCTCTCAAAAAGGCAATCAAAGAAAACGAAAGTGAAAGAAAGAGAGATCGGTCCCGCTGCTGCACTGTCCGCCTGCACCAAACGAAAGGGAATCTTCAAAGAAGCTGACTCGTACTAACACACACACTTCGTAGACACCACTGAATGGTTCGGCTCCGAAGCGAAAAGCTGAAGATGCAACGCACCTGCTGCTTATTATATACCCGCGCTGCGAGGCGAGCAGCTGATGCATATGATTGCATGCCAATGTGCATTGGCTTGTTGTAGTTATACTCGAAGTAGATTGGCCTCTCTAGCGAGATTCTTATTCGTCGGTCTGTCCGACGTACGTCGAACGTGACCGACTGAATGGGAACTGATTGATGAACTGATTCCTGTTTTTTCAGCTCCTCCAGATGTTCATATGTTTGCAATAAGGTATATCAAGTACAAAACCAAGCTGAAACTCACCTGTATGTTCACTGGCTTCTACCACAAAGACCTGATGATGAAAATTAGGAAAAATAACACATCTCTGCATGAAGATGTGATTGAATCCACAAGAATCAGACCAAACCATGATGGATCCTTCCAGATGAAAAAGAGTGTGGAGATCAAGGAGGGGGATGAAAGAGCAGATTATGATTGTTTGATGTCCCACAAATCCCTCAAAGAACCAATTATACACAAATGGGGTAATTAAAGCAGTTACAGCGAGAGGCAGAAACATCACCTGATATTAGAATAAAAAAAGAATTGTATGTTGTAAATTATATCCTTAATTAAAACTATTTTTATCTTCTTTGCATTTGTATAGATGGAAAATGCTGGGACTGCCCGCCAGAGACTCCCACTGGAGCAGTGACTGGATTTGTGATTGGAGTTGTCCTGGCAGCTTTTGTTTTTTTGTTTTTTTGTTTTTCAAAAGGATTAATGGTGAGTAGTGACTGATCAATGAAGATCCACACACTCTTGTTTTTGATTTTGTGTTGTAAAGGAATAATTCACAATGAAGTGGATCAGTGTAGTGCGAGTGCCTGAAGACCTCTGATTCAAGTAAATAAATAAAGATCTTTTTGAGAGAAAATTATAGTGGTTTAAAGTCTTAGAGTCTCTACTGATGAGAGACATGCAAAATGGGCTCCATGAACAGTGTTAAAAACCACTTCCTTTCTGTCCTAGAGCTTTAAGATCAGGAGTGTTCAATCCTGCTCCAAATTAAAGTTGCCCTAGAATTGAAAATTACGCCCCCAATATTTGCATATGCCAGGTCATGTTCAAGGCATTAGACAAGCCAGTATTAATGTCTGAATCTGTGGACAACTGAATCATCAGACTTTATGCAGGTAAGCAAGCAAGAACAATAGTGAAAAATGGCAGATGGAGCAATAATAACTGACATAATCCATGATATCATGATATTTTTAGTGATATTTGTGAATTGTCTTTCTAAATGTTTTGTTAGCATGTTGCTAATGTACTGTTAAATGTGGTTAAAGTTACCATCGTTTCTTACTGTATTCACGGAGACAAGAGCCATCATTATTTTCATTATTAAACACTTGCAGTCTGTATAATTCATAAACACATCTTCATTCTTTATAAATCTCTCCAACAGTGTGTAATGTTAGCTTTAGCCCCGGAGCACTATCAAACTCATTCAGAATCAAATGTAAACATCCAAATATATACTATACTCACGTGATCTGATGTATGCATGCAGCATACATGACGAACACTTTGTAAAGATCCATTTGAGGGTTATATAGATCTTGGGGGCGGGACCGCAAGCATTTAAAAGGGGAGGCAGCCTGAATCGGCACATTTATAATGATGCCCCAAAATAGGCAGTTAAAAAAATGAATAATACAAAATATATGAGGTATTTTGAGCTGAAACTTCACAGACACATTCAGGGGACACCTTAGACTTATATTACATCTTGTGAAAAAGGGTTCTGGGGCACCTTTAAATGCCAGTGCAGCAAAACAACCCCAGCTAAACATACAACCAGATGCTTTCCTAAGCAGTTGCTTTAAACATTTATAAGGTAAATTTCAAGTAGAGTTATACCACAGTACTGTAGACCAGTGTTTCCCAACTCTGTTCCTGGAGGCACACCAGCACTGGACATTTTGGATGTCTCCTTTATCTGACCCATATATTTCTGGTCTTGGAGTCTCTACTAACAGGTTGATGAGTTTAAACCTGTTTAGTTCAAATTAATCTGGACTCAAAAGCGTAACAGACATAAATTGTCCAGTGTTGTAATAGAGTAGAAATACAACATTTCACTGCATCAGTATCGCAGTTCAAAATCTTGGATGTGAGCTTAAATCGCTGCTTATCCTCTGGTGAATATGCCCCTTTTACACATATCTCAAGCTATTTTTATTTTAGAATTAACCAATAAATGCATAATTTGTCTGCCACGAATCTAAACTGGTCTCATGAATCTCATCAAAAAACACAAGCTTTTCACAACCATCCAATTTTTTGCTTCATACTTTTTGTGTCCAAAATTTTTTGATAAATTATCTCATGCACAGCACTGTTTCTCCAACAGGACGAGAAAGCACTGGTGAAATATCAGACATCAAAGCTACTAGCTCTCAGGAGGATCTTAACCCACTGGTAATTATATTCAGACAAGGGGCTTTTTGGGTGATTCCACCCCCACTGCCTGCCATCCACCCCACCCCCAATATTTTGAATGATTATTATTATTATGCTACTTTTATTAATAAATTAATATTACAATTCATTTGCCCCACAAAAATTTCATAGCACATCACTGCATAACTGACGTGCTGTGATGATAATAGAAGATCTTAGATTAGCTTAGAGAAACCAATGAAGTTTGAGCTTTTGTGGCAACTGTGGCTCCAGTTTGCACAATACAAGAGCCCAAAATTATCCTGCACATGGACAGACATGCAGGAAGTGTTTAAAAAAAATTCTCTTTGCTAAAGTTTGCCGGTCGGCTTCCGCTACACAAGCAGCACGGAGGAGACCCTCACCTGTCCGTAAAGACTATACTGAGATCAGGCATGTATCAGCTGGTCAGGCAGCTTTTATAACATGTACTGTGCTGCTGGAGGATGTGAGCCTTCCTCTCCTGATGGTCTCAGTTCGTTACGGCTCTAAACATCTGCCATTATTTCCTTNGGAACCGGCGAACATTCAACAAACTTTAATATAAAATAAACAACAGAACAAAACGAAAGTAATGCTGGCAGACCCTCGCGGACGTCTGCCGGCCACACAAACATAATAAAACATAAAATAAAATCCAGGCCTGGTCCTCTCTCGTCCTTCACTGTCGTCGCTCCTCCTTTTATGCTCCCGGAGCTCCTCCGTGAGAGACTCGAGGCCGGTGCGCCTCACAGGTGACGATCATTAACACTCGCGTCACCGGCCTCGCGCCGTTCCCTCACGGCTCTCGCCCGCCCTGCTCGTCACAATATGCTACTTTTATTATTAAATTAATATTACAATTCATTTGCCCCACAGAATTTTAATAGAAGATCTTAGATTAGCTTAGTCCTCATTTAAAAAACAACTTGCTTAACACAAAATACTTCTCATTTTTTTCACTACGTTTGGGTCACAAGGGAAATATTAAGAAAATTCAGGACACAGGGAGTGACATACGAGAGAGGGAAGAGAGGAAAACTCACTGCCGCTCAGTCCTCAGCCAGCCGAGAGGCTCTTCCTCGCAGTGCCATGCGATGGTACTGGATGCTCGGTGGACAGCTCGATCCTCCTCCACCCCCTGGTGGCTGGCGATGGCTCCTCCGACTGAGGACAGCTGGCAGTGAGTCCCCAGTTCCCTGCTCCTCCTCTTCGTGGTGGACGACAGCAGGCTCCGGCCCATGGTGAATGGTGGTGACTCTTCTGCTCCCTCACGGACAGCAGCCATCCCACCTCTATCTAGGAGCAGGGCAGCGAGCTCTCCGTCTCACCTGCTGTATGCTCACTCCAGCACCACTCCAGCACCGTCCATCTCTGCAACTTTTTTTTTTGCGACTTCTGAGTCAGCACTTGATCATAAGTGTCATCACCTGGCACTGGGGGTCTACTCAATGCATCAGAATTTTGGTGGTACTTTCCTGGATTGTATACAGTGTTGTACTAATATACTTGTAACAGCCCACCTTTGCACTCTGGGTGAACCCATTTGAGGAAATGCCTTTGTTTCATTGAACATCTTTTCTCAGCAGCAGGTATAAGTGGGGCTAGCAGAATTGCCAGATTTGGAAGAAATGTACTAATCTTCCACCTCATCTGTCAAGAACATTTTTCCCACTTCAGCAGCATACTAGCTTCTTTTTTTGATAACACTTCATCCAGTTGTACCGTGTCACCCCCCTGGGTGGTTTCTACCGCGACCACATAACACTAACTTGGTCATGAGCCACTTCCTCTATTCATATTACTCAACTCCTGTAAAAGGCTTACCTTTATAGAAGGAGTCAGGTAGGTGTATAATATTTTCTTCTTAGATTATATTATCTCATGGTCTACTTCTGATCACTACCGTACCTCCTAGGCCTACAGTTCAGATATCAACCAAGCCTACCTGGGTGGGGTGGGTTAGCCTTCCGTTCAGTGGCCCACAGCTGGCTCTTCACCCTCAGAGGACAGCTATGCCTGCTAATGCTCTCCCACGGCCCACTCTGTTGAGACTGGTTGGCAACCTTGACTGACTTTGTAAAGTCCGTTGGGGTATCTTTGTAAAAATCTATCTTTTTCAGACAGTCAACTTTTGATATCCCAAATGGATTCTCACTCTACAACAATAAACAGACTGAGACAATACTATCAGAGTTTGAGGGCAGTCCTCATTCTCATTTTATTATTTTTTGCAAAGGCAAAAGCAAAATACATAACTCTATGCCAGCTTAGCTGGAAGTTCCATGGGCCAAAATAAACAATTACATTTTAAAGCTTACCCTCTGTTTTCTACTCAGTATATGTTCTTTCTTAGAGTATCAGGTGTCTTCTTTGATCTCCTGAGAGTTGTGGTCTGGAGCTGGCTTCCGCTTGCTGTTTGCTTGTATGCTCTTTCTCTCTTCAACAGATCTTCTACACACACCAGAGAGCTCTAAGGGCCCCTGTTTTTATATTCACTTTTGACGCACATTATCTCTTTGTTTATGCACATGTGGTTTCTGCTTGACACTTCAAGTGACTTTCTTGGTTTACTCCAGTCTTTGACTAGATAGGCAAGGCAAGGCAATTTTATTTGTATAGCACATTTCATACACAATGGTAATTCAAAGTGCTTTACATAAAGAAGAATAATAAAAATAGAACATAAGGAATAGAAATAACAGTAAAAACAGAATTTTGCTATCTGGATGGAAGAGCTAGGAAGTCTTAGGGAGTTTTTTGTTGTTTTTGTTGTCCGTCAGAGTGGATCTAAACGGATCTATCCATCAGAGCGGATCTGAATGGATGTTCTTACATTTCACACACACACCGCTCTCACACAAACACAACATCCCCACATCGCAGTTCTTCAACTCATTCCCTTACGACCTTAAGTCTTATGACCACTCAACATTAAGTTACATTCTATCCTCCTTCCCTACATGCCAATTCTTTCTGCATTCACCTTCTTTTCCTTCTGTCTGCTAGATTTCACTTTCTTCCTAATTCTCCCAGCTCTTTCAACCAGACAGCAATATTTAAAATGCATTAAAAGTCAGAATAACAAGATGATACATAAAATATATAAAATACATTAAAAATGAAATAAAAACAGGAAAGAAATTAAGAGAATAAAAAAAGATAATATGTATAAAATAAAGTGCAAACATTTCGGACATAGCACAGTGCTCAATCAGCAAATGCATAGATAAAAAGATGTGTTTTGAGTCTGGATTTGAATGTGGCTAATGTTGGAGCACACCTGATCTCTTCTGGAAGCTGGTTCCAGCTGCGGCTGGCGTAACAGCTAAAAGCAGACTCTCCTTGCTTTGAGTGAACCCTTGGTATTTCTAAATGACTTGATCCTGATGATCTGAGTGATCTGTTAGGTTTATATTCTATGAGCATATCTGCAATGTATTGAGGTCCTAGGCCATTGAGTGATTTATAAACAAGTAACAGTACTTTGAAATCAATTCTAAATGCAACTGGAAGCCAGTGCAAGGACCTGAGGACAGGTGTGATGTGTTCATGTTTTCTGGTTCTGCTCAGAATCCTGGCAGCAGCGTTCTGTACGAGCTGCAGCTGTCTTATGGTCTTTTTGGGAAGACCAGTGAGGAGCCCATTGCAATAATCCACCCTGCTGGTGATGAAAGCATGAACAAGTTTCTCTAAGTCTTGACTGGAGACAAAGCATCTAATTCTTGCAATATTTTTGAGATGATAATATGCTGATTTAGTTATTGTCTTTACATGGCTACTGAAACTCAGGTCTGACTCCAAAATCACACCAAGATTCCTGACTTGATTTTTAGTTGTTTGACCCCTAGAGTGAAGGTACATGTTCACTTTGAGAACTTCATCTTTGTTTCCAAACGCAATGACTTCAGTTTTGTCTTTGTTTAACTGAAGGAAGTTTAGGCACATCCAATTTTTAATTTCATCAATGCATTGGCACAGGGAGTCAATGGGGCTGTAGTCGTTAGGTGATAGGGCTAGGTAAATCTGGGTGTCATCTGCATAACTGTGGTATGCAATTTGGTTCTTTCTCATTATTTGGCTCAATGGCAGCATATATAGGTTGAACAGGAGGGGTGCAAGTATTGAACCTTGAGGGACTCCGCATGTCATGGATGTCCACTCAGACTTATGGTCACCTATACTCACATAATAACCTCTCCCTTCTAAGTATGACCTGAACCATTTAAGGACCATCCCAGAAAGCCCAACCCAGTTTTCGAGCCTGTCAAGAAGAATGTTGTGATCGACAGTGTCAAACGCAGCACTGAGATCGAGAAGAACCAGCACTGATAATTTACCTGTATCTGTGTTTAGGCGAATATCGTTTATTATCTTTATGAACGCTGTCTCTGTGCTGTGATGCGGTCGGAAACCAGATTGAAAGTTGTCAAAGTATCCATTCAAGCTTAAGAACTTGTTCAGCTGATTGAACAACTACGATAAACAACTACTCAAGGAATACTTTGCAACAATCCCTCCATTGTTCCCTGGAAGATAGCAGGAGCTGAACCAACTCTGAAGGGCTCAGTTTGGGAGCTTCTGAGTCATTGAACATCCCCTCATTCATGTACCAATTTCAAAGTTCTGCCTTTAACATGCAACTCAACAGTGAGGGGTTTCACTTTCTTCAATGCATCTGTTTTTACACATGTCAAAGGGAATAATTATTAATATTCATCTCATCTCATCCCTTTCAAAATCTGGCTTCAGCATTGCGAACCATTTGAATCTTTGCCATAGAGGACTGAGTTATTCCAAAATATAGAGATTAACAATAATCCAGATGAGATAAAAGCTTATAAATCAATCGCTACGCTGTTTTATCACCAAATATTGGATTCAATCTTTTTGAACAGTATCAAAACACAACATAACTAGTAGTGGGAATTAACAGATAATTTTACTGACTCGGATCTTTGAATCTTGTTCAGCAAAATGAATGAATCTTTTTTCCAAGTCATTTCTTTCATTTCAACAGAATATAATTGAAATGTTACGTTAAACTACCCAATACACTACTTATGCAAATGTTTATCATATTTAGAATAAAAAATAAACTATAGGCTAATATAGCCATGTATGCCAAATTAAGAAATAATAAATTAATTGCTTAGTAGAATCTACAGTCTGTTAGTTCACCCCACCTTCTGTGCCGAGTTGTTCTTTCTTTTGTCACCTCACATTTATCACATCTGTTCCCCAGAAAGATACCTCTCATGTCTCGAGTCGTTAGTTTGAGTTGTTAGTTCCGTCGTCAGTGTCTGGGCCGTAACAGCCCCATGCAGTCCTGAAAACAGAAATGATTAGTTTGCCTCTCAAGTATTTCAGGTTTGAGTCATTTGTTCATCCCGTCACAGCCCCATAGGCTGAATCCAGAAACAGAAATGATTAGTTCATCCTTGAGTCTTCAGGTCTGAGACCTTCTGTATCCAATACAGCTGTCACATGAAAAAAGAATGAAGGATTCAGATGAAGGAAACTGAACAAATCATTCAAATTGATTTGAAAACCAATTTAGACAGTTTTGCCAACTTGTATGATCGAGTCTGTGTCTCAGTGTGCATACTATCCATCCTCAATAGTATCTGACATTAGTTCATATTCAGTACTATTTAGGGTGAATAGGGTGGACAGAATGCACATTGGGATGTAGGCTTTGAACAGAATCATCTCAAAAGAGTGATTCATTTGTGAATGGGGCATCGCTCATGCCCCAGAAAAACAGAGACGGCGCTTGGAATAAATACGCATTTCTTAACATGCATTGTGAAAGTGAAAGTGAAAGTGAAAGTGAAGTGACATGTGGCCAAGTATGGTGACCCATACTCGGAATTTGTGCTCTGCATTTAACCCATCCAAGTGCACACACACAGCAGTGAACACACACACCGTGAACACACACCCGGAGCAGTGGGCAGCCATTGCTGCGGCGCCCGGGGAGCAGTTGGGGGTACGGTGCCTTGCTCAAGGGTCTCACCTCAGTCGTGGTATTGAGGGTGGGGAGAGCGCTGGACATTCACTCCCCTCACCGACAATCCCTGCCGGACCTGAGATTCGAACCCATGACCTTTGGGTTATAAGTCCGACTCTCTATCCATTAGGCCACGACTGCCCCCATCGTGGCCTAATGGATAGAGAGTCGGACATTGCATTAAAATAAAGTAACGAGAGGAACATCGCCCAGCGTAACGGAGTAAAAGTACAGTTGTTTCATTAGAAAGGTACTCAAGTTAAAGTAAAAGTACCCACATTTAAATCTACTCTTAAAAGTCAATATTTTCAACCAAAAAAACAAAAACAATACTCAGTAAATGTAACTAAGTAAATGTAGTTAGTTGCGACTCACCTCTGCTTATTAGGAACCCATTGTTACACAAACATTCAAATATGGTCCTGAAAGATAGTTTTGCTTGTCTTTCATCCCTGAATTTAACACTATCAACACTTACGTCCAAGCTGAGCTGCTGGTCTTTGCATGTCTTTTGAGTATTATGTTATGTCAGTGTTTCATCAGTTTATTTAAATTCTACTTCAAATACGTTCATGCTTCAAATAAGTTTATTCTTATTTTTGGACCAATAATCTCTCTGATCAATAACTTCTGACCTTATATGTCATAGATCCCTGCAGAGAAGATTCCAGAGCAGCTTCTGGAAATCCTGGATGATCTGAATGTTGACAAAAAAGAGAGGTTCAAGTGGCATTTGAAACAATATAAAGAAGGAGTTTCAGCCTCTGTCCTTGAGGATGCAAATAACACTGAAATATTGGATGTGATGGTGAGTAGTTTTGGACCAAAAAAAGCTTTGAAGGTCACAGTGGAGATCCTGAAGAAGATAAAACGAAACGATCTGGTTGAACAGTTAAAGTCAAGAGTTATGTAAATATAAAGTTTTCATGTAATATTTTATAAGTTTTTAGATGATATAGTTGTATACATTTTTGTATGACAGCAACAGATATTTTATTGAACCCAAGCTTTTGTTATGTGGACTCTTGTTTCCTGTTTTGTCCTGATATTCCCTAATGATTCTTAAGTTATACTATAAATTGTTGTATTAAGTTGTAATAATGTGAATTTATTTGATTCCTTTTAAATGATCTTTAGACCATGTTGAGCTGGATCCAAAAACTGAAAACTTTACTGACAAATTTCTGTCAAATGAACAAATAGAGTTGATATGGTTGATTTGATCTTACTTATAAAACAATCATACACTTTGAATGCTTTTATGTGTGAAATCGATCAGTTTACAAATGAGGTTGAAGCTTTGAGCACCGAAGCTTCAGCACTGGTTGTATCTGAAATTGATGTTTAACTGATTTTAGCTTCTCAGAAATGAGACTTTTAATTTTAGCTAGAAGTGTTAGATGGAAAATAAAGCGAAGGTCTCAAGCTTTAGCATTTAAATGTGTTGCAGTCTGCAAAAGGTGTTGCAAGGCAGGCTGCAACCAAACTTATTTTATGCTTTGCAGCTTGAGCTCGCTGCAACAGGAAGCTGTTCGTTTATAAGGGCTTTATTTCTATGATTAAATAAATGATCTGATTTCTGCAAGCTATATATATTGAAAAAATTGTAACAGAAGTATGCCACACCTCAGCGAAGACTTCCTTGCTGATGTTTTATTCTGAACTTTGTTATTAAAAAGAAACCAATATATTTGGAAATTTTTATCAAGTCTCAGAGTATATTATTTTTACATATCCTGTTATCAATACCTGAGCATCAAACCTGACTGAGTCTGGCTGGGTTCCCCCTTGAAATCTCCAATTATTGTGCAACGCTCTCAATCCAAACAATCAGAAGGTAAGGCAAAATCTTTGTGATGCTGAAAAAGGACTGTAGAGATATCAGTTTGAGAAATCAGAGATTGAGGGGGATAATAAATACAACATCCAATAAGCAGTTTTATAAATATGTAATCTAAAATTGTATAATCTAGTGATGGTCGATTTCAAAACACTGCTTAGAATCTTTTGTGTCGAATCAGTGGTTCAGAGCACCAAAGTCACGTAATTTTAGCAGTTTGGCATTTTGACATGGAAATCACTGGTTCGAAACAAACAATTCGAAGCAGTGTTTTGAAATCGCCATCACTAGATATTGTTGAAAAGTCATTATTTTAAGTTATTTATTTTTTGCGCACAAAACCCCAGAACACCTTTTTTTGAGCTGTGAACAGATATGTATAGGCTGCACATCATTGAAAATTGCGGCTCATTCTCCTCTGCCTGCTCTAGCTGCGTTCAAACACAAGCCGTATGTATGTTTCCCTCAGCACAGCAGCACATGAGTGTTGTTTTGTATTTTGCCCACGATGTGGTCAGAACTGGAGTTTGAATACGAACACATGAAAAATACGATTGTTATGATATATATGCGGAGCACACATATGATCGGTTTCAGCGCGGCGCTTCGCTTTGTTTAACAACACTAGCCACGTGGCACATAGATCATAAAGTATCCGTGTTTAAAGTTTTTATTTCACACATTCTACTGCACCAAACATTAACCAGCACGGTGTAGTTATGCACACATATTTCATCAAGTCACCTTCAAATGAATTATATGTGCAAACTGGACACTATTACATTAGTGTACATCTGAACGTGACAACACGATTATTCTAATAGACAAAAGACTTTGAGACTGCAGTGTTCGTAAACGTAATCAAAGTAGCTTATTATTAGCCCTATTAAATATTCTTTCACATTTCCCTCCCTTGTGAGTTTGTTTTCATTTTCTCCGTGCTCATATATTAATATTCATTATTCTGTATTATGAGTGTGTTGTATGTCTCTGTTTCATTGGTTGTTCTCTCCCCACTCTTTTTAGCTGTAATAAACAACACTGGCTAATTCACCTCAGATCTTGAAAATAAATAAATGGGCACAAGAACGTTCAAACTGTCAACTCAATGCAAACAAACAAGTGTATTCTATGACCAAGATGGGTTCAGTCACTCCATATGTACTTTAAACTATTTTTAAATGGTGTAATATTTATGAGTATGAATACATGCCCATTTCATTGTGTCTGCTGTGCTCTTGCTGAGAGAGCCCGCCCACTCTCTCCTGATTGGCTGTGGTTTTTGATTGATTTCATCGCTTTTCATTGTCTCGTCACGTCTAGTGTGGACAGTCAAATTGCTCATCGCTGGAATCTTATTGCATCGCGTCTGGTTAGGACCGACTGTAAAAAAAAAAAAAAAAGACAGTGTCCGTGACATCACCCATAAATTTCTGATGAGCTGTTTTGAAGTGAAAATGAGGCCGCTGCCATCTTAGCAGCGCGACTTCATACCTTTATAATTAAATAGCGATCGTGAGATGAATCCTTGGCACTTGAGAAAAATGTCCATGAGTGTCCATTGAAAAACAAAAAACAGTACTTTTTGTCCAAAAAGTGTTAAATCAGTGAAATACTGATATATAATCCATTGTTTGCATCACATTTCTTCTGAATGATCTCCATCATCAAGAAATTATGGAACCTGAGTAGTGTTTATGTTGTAAAACATCTCGGGTTACGTCTGTAACCCTGGTTCCCTGAATAAGGGAACGAGACGCTGCGTAGTCGCTTTGGGAACGCCTCTGCGTGATTACGTCTTGAAGCACTCGTGCAATCGAACCAATAGCATGACGGGACGTCAGAGCGGGTGACGTCACGGACCAGGAAACTATAAAGCACTCCTGAGAACAAAGAACGGCAGCTTCTGATATGGATAAAGCAGCAGATGACAGGCGTGCAGGAAGTATGGCTAAGCTACGCAGCGTCTCGTTCCCTTATTCAGGGAACCAGGGTTACAGACGTAACCCGAGACGTTCCCTTTCATGGGAACATCGGCGCTGCGTAGTCGCTTTGGGAACGCTATCCCAACTAGGCCTGTTATTTTTCAGGACGACAGCACTGAGGACCCTGGAGTGGAGCCCAAGTCAAGGTTATAAAACCTAATAAAGGTATGCTGAGATGACCACCCAGCAGCATCACAAATATCATTGAGGGGAACCTCCGAGATCAAAGCCTTTGAGGCAGCCATACCCCTAGTGGAATGTGCCCGGACAGCCAAAGGAGAAGGCTGCCCGGATGACTCATAGGCAAGAGAGATGGCCTCGACCACCCACTTGCTCATTCTCTGCTTAGACGCCGGACCTCCTTTGTTAGGAGACCCATAACATACAAATAATTGTTCTGTTTTCGCCACAGGGCAGCTCTGTGGACGTAAGTGTCTAAAGCCCTCACTGGGCAGAGCAGATTTCGTTTTTCCTGATCCGCATTTGCAAAAGGTGGAGGACAGAAGGCCTGCAGTACAATAGGCCCTGGGACATGTGTAGGGACCTTGGGTATATATCCAGGTCTAGAATGTAAGAAAGCTTTGACCATTCCAGGCGCAAAGTCTAAACATGAAGGAGCAACCGATAGTGCTTGTAGATCTCCAATTCTTTTGAGAGATGTTATAGCCAGCAGAAATATGGTTTTTAGTGTGAGGAACTTCTCAGGTACTTCCTCCAAAGGTTCAAAGGGAGCTGTAGCCAACCCTTCCAACACAATGGCTAAGTCCCAGGACGGAGTTTTTGTACGCACAGCAGGCCTCAGCCTCTGGGTACCACGGAGAAAACGTATAACTAGAGGGTTTCTTCCCACAGAAACACCCTCCAAGGGAGCATGATAAGCGGAGATTGCTGCGATATAAACCTTCAGTGTAGAAGGAGATAAAACATCCGAGAACTTTTCTTGGAGAAATTGCAGTACATGACTGATAGAGGAGTGGAACGGATCCACTTGAGATTGGCTACACCAAGTAGCAAACAGCTTCCACTTATATGCATACAGTCTTCTCGTGGACGGAGCTCTGGAGTGGAGTATGGTCTCCACAACCTCAGTTGAGAAACCCGGATTCTATGAGCTTGGCCCCCTCAGAGGCCAAGCCCACAGTTTCCACAACTCCGGGCGGGGGTGGATTATCGTGCCACCCGCCTGAGACAGAAGGTCCTGTCTGATCGGAATCTCCATGGGGGAGACTTCTAAGAGGGACACTAGATCCGCAAACCATATTCGGGTTGGCCAGAACGGGGCTACCAATATGAGACGGACCCCGTCCCGCTGAACCCTCTCCAGAACTCCGGGGAGCAGAGCAACCGGGGGAAATGCATACAGACTGGCAATGGCAATCCCCGACGCTGAGGCTGTGACCGGGCAGGTAGAAAGCGCTCATCTAATTTACTTTTATGCCGCGCTTCAGGTCTTTCTGCTGGCCATTCAATGCTCAGTTTTTCTACTGCCCTAGTCACAACCTCAAGCAGCTCCTCATACGCTGGAGATGAGCATGGCGAGTCCTCTTCTCCAGCTTCGACGCTCACCACATCCAACTCCTCAGAGCTAGACAGGTGAAGCGCCGATGCCTCTCTTTTGGGGGAAGAAACCGCAGCGCGTGCTTCCGCAACCAGAGGAGAGACACTGGGTCTGGCGGGTGAGGGCCGAGATAGGGCTGGGCCCGTCTCTAACCCCTCCACCAGATCCATTTGTGAACCCCAGGAATGAAGCCGCCGCTGTGCCTCAGCAGCAGCGGGACCCGATCCCTGGGGAACACTCGCCGCGGCGCCCTCTTTATCTTTCTCAAAGAACGCCCGGCGTGAACGGAGTGTACGGAGCGTCAGTTTTTCACAGTGCACACAGACAGCTCCCTCAAGAGCTGCCTGTGCATGCTCCACTCCCAAACAAGCAACGCACATCTCATGTGTATCCCCGCCCGTGATGAAGAGAGAGCAAGGAGGAACACACTTGACAAACTGCTGCTATTGGTTCGATTGCACGAGTGCTTCAAGACGTAATCACGCAGAGGCGTTCCCAAAGCGACTATGCAGCGTCGATGTTCCCATGAAAGGGAACTGTATATGATTGTATACATCCCACAAACAAATGAGCCCATGTCCAAAGTATATATTTTTTCAAAATGTAGCAGTTTTAGTTTTATAACTAGTAAATCTCAGCCAACTAAGTTTTCTCAGTGTGTTCCACACCATCAGCTGAAGTTGGTCCACCTTTTTTTGGAGTCATTCTGATTGGCTGTTAAGCTACTGCCACTTGCTGGCTCAAAAAGGCATTTCATCTCACGCAGGCACAGAACTGATGTGCTACTTGGCTAACTATCGTCTGCTTTCGTTGCCACTAGTTCGTCGGCTTGGTGTGTTCTGGCCTATAAGCGCACATCTAACTGTTTCTATAGAAAATCAGAGCTTCTAACTGCAGCTGCGGTCATGCGATGACTTTACCAATCATAGACTGGCTCTTTTAGAAGGCCGGACTTATTCCACCATATTGTGCATTGCACTTACTCCTATTCATAATGCGGGTGTACGGAGCCCCGGACATGACATGCAGGGAAAAAAATTGTAGGCTAAATCATGCGCACAATTTACTATTTCGTTCCCTCGATTTACTAAAACATGCGCATGATTTATAAATCGATGGAACAAAATAGTAAATCGTGCACATGATTTTTTTTTGTGTGCCACGAGTGCACTGTCTTTCTATGTATAAAATTCTTTAATAAAGTATATTTAATGATTAATGATATAGGAGTGTAAAGTAAATGTAAGAATAAAAGATACATTATAAAAAGAAATTAAAGGCCAATAAATAAAGGTAAAAGAAATCAACATGAAATATGAATCTAAACATATTATAAATGACAATTATGAGAATTAGAGTTATATCAACAGTTCATAAATTGTAATTAAAGGAGTAAATTAAGTAAATTATAAAAAGAGAAGTCAGACGCTCTAACAAGGACTCAACCTAACTGGACAAAAGGCCAGAGAAGCCTGCCTCAAATGCTGTCAATGTGAGAAGTCCAGAGATTGAGCTGTGCAGAAGAACTGTACCTTATAGTGCTGTGGGGCCACCTGCAGGCAGAAGATAGGAAACCTGAATACTTATTTAGCCACTCTGGATAATCAAAGGTTCCCATTTAGGTCTACATTAAAACTGGCTACTTGCAAACCTGCCAATTCCTGAGTCTTTGGACAAACAAGTCACAGGTCTTAAGTGCATTGCCTCATTTCCATTGTAAATTGTAAGTAAAAAAATGTTTTATCTCTTGAAAGAATACTACAAAAATAGGATTACAATTAGAAAATTTACATTTATGAATATAAAATCTACATAGAAAGAGAAATATGTTTATTATAAAGCAGGCATTTGAATTCACTGCAAAGAAACTAAAGTAATTAAAGTTATTTATTTTATTTTGTTTGTGATGAAAAATCTTTGTTGCATGGACCATATATTTTTCCAATTTAAATGATCAAAAAGGTTGTTCCATTATGAGACTGCAGGAGGGGTAGAGACACTCTTCAAGTAATAAAGTTCTTCCTCTTTTTTTATTTTCCCCAGTGAAACATATTTGACCAATAGGGGTGTTAACAGGTTCAGGAAAGGGAACTGATTCTACAGATAGAGTATAATGTTTCAGAAAGGCACCAGTGCAGAGCTGCATGAGTTCTGATGACGACACAGCTGTTTCACAAATGGCCAGATTCACTGACAATGATCATGTCACCCAGTTTCAGTTCCACAAATCTGTATTTTTATAACAGTTAAAGCTCTTTTCTTGTATTTGCCATGTTATATTGTGTCATGTTTATCAAAATAAAACTGATAAAAAACATAGACCCCACTACATTGGTGTTTAAATAATATATGCTTATGTTGAACTTTATTCTTGTAAAAAAAGACTCTGTAAGCATTTCATGAAGTATTAAATGAAAATGTCTCTGAAACATCAGTGTATTAGTCAAATAATGCAATTATTTCAAGTCAGCTGTGATAAAGTATGCAAACGCAGCAGGAGCGTCAATACGAGAAGCAGAAAGTGTCCGCACACGGCTACTCTCGCTGATTGGTTGCATCCTATGAGGGGTGGATTATACAAAATTTGATGATTGCTAAGCAAACTGAGAGGAGAACTAAAGCCATGGTCACACTAGCCTTTGAACGTGCAGCATTTCTTCGGATGCTGTAACGGTCGTGATACAGTCGTCTACAGCATCTTTTTTATTAACATGAATTCAACATATATAACAAAGTAATACATTCAAAAAGTAAAAATATAGAACTTACTAGACTTTACTGCAAAAATATCATTTTTTTTAATTCAGCCAAGAGGTCATGCCGTGAAGAATTGATCTGCTGCTAAATTCGCAGGTCAGAGTTCATCAAACTTGAACTTTGGAATGCAGCAAAATGTGAATTTTGCACAAGCGTGCATTTCCAGTCTGATGCATTCGCATGCGTTTGAACAGAAGTCAATGGAACGAAAAGTGCAGTGTGAACGCACCTTTACATGTACGCTCACCAGCCGTCTGGCAAAAATCCCATAGTATTCAGGCATCAGACGTAAAATATGAGACATAAGACATCACGGTCATGTGTCGGAGTTGTGCTCAAAGTGCACGGTGGCGAAGTAGAAAGTAAGAAAGTATATTATTTATGGTGTATGTATGAGGGGCGTACCATGCCAGTTCTAAGGATATGAGGGTAGAATCATGCCATTGATTACCAACCAAAGGAAACAGTGATGTACTTTTTACGTGTGAGAAGGGGTACGTCGCAACACAGACGTGTGAGACCAACGCCGGAGAAGGGGCACGTCGCAACACAGACGCGTGACACTAACGCCGGAGAAGGGGCACGTCGCATCACAGACGCGTGACACTAACGCCGGAGAAGGGGCACGTCGCATCACAGACGCGTGAGACCAACGCCAGAGAAGGGGCACGTCGCCACCACAATAAATTAATATCTTACCCCCATGTTTTTTTCCTATGTTTTCACATTTTCTTTATCAATAACTTTTTTTCTTTACTTTCCTGTGTTCTGATGACACTGGATATATCCTTGATACAAATGGTGTAGCCTATTGCATACAAAGTTCTCAGTAGCCTACTGTTTAAAAACCTAATAATTAAAATCATTCACTTTCTCTTTGAGATTAATGACTGTACCAACTTATACACCACCAAAGTTGCAATTTTATGTTATGTTCACGATTATTAGGCCTACCAACTTCAAATTCAAGCACGTAAAATTTAGAATTATAATCTATAAACATAATATTCTGGGATATGTCATTCTGAGCTTTACTTTTGATAGTGGTAAGAATTTTAATTAATACAGCTGACTATACAATGTGTGAATAGATCAGCTCACAATATCTGACTATATGCGATATTGTTTTCAGAAGATTAAGTCATTTTAATAGCCTATTATTTTCAAGAAATCAAATATAACAAAATATAGGAAATTATTCTAATCACAAATTTCATAACAACGCAGGTTCATTTTGAAATGTTTTAACTATAGGGCTGTCAGTAATTATTGTTTTGTTAATCATCTGCTAAAGAAAGTGGGCAAAAGAGGCACATTATTATCACTTTTTCAACATTATTCTTAAAAGTAATGTAAATTTTGTTTTCAGCAATAGCTTTAGGTTTATTTGCCTCGATGAGCGTAAGACTCCCGGCCTGAGATTGTGTCCCAGACGGAATTAAATAATTCGTGAATCTTTGTAATGTAAATAGGCCTATTTGTGACTAGCCTACAGTGGGAAAATTGGCTGTAATGCAGTTTTGTGGTTTTGCAGGGTTATTATAGTTAATTAATAACAAAAAATATTAAAACATTTATGCTAATCAAAATACACATGAATATAAGTATTTTGATTAGCATTTTTCAACTAATATTTATATAAGAAAATATAAATATTAGTTAAAAAACCTAAACTGAATAAAAATTATTGTTGCCTTGTCAGTATCGTTTCTGGGGTTTTTTCCCCTGACTTTCAACTGACGCGATCATCTTTTCATTAACCGACAAGATTAAATTAAATATACACTTGATAAGTGTCTGTGAATCATTAAAAAAGTCCCAGGGGTTTAGTTTTAGCCTACATGAACAAATAGCAAAATAAACAACAGAACATAAGGATTCATTATAGCCCAACAAACAAAATAACATTGTAAAAACGTTTTTTTTTCACGTTGTGAAAATGTCGTGATAACGTTTTAATCGGACGTATTTAATACAACAGATGTCGGGTTTTTTTTACGTTATAAATACATTTTTTCACAACGTTGCAGAAAAAGGTCCTGAAACTTGATAACGTATTGTAGGCCTATAGTAGACCTATGTTGGACTACTATCAAACTGTGGAATGAGGAAAGCTGTGTTGAGGTTGTAAAACAATGTTTGAAGTCAGTTTATATCAGGCTATATTATATGATATAATATAATATGATATAATATGATATGATATGATATGATATAATATAATATGATATAATATAATATAGCTTTAGAATACTTTTTTCTTTTTGACTAAAGAAAACATATGTTTTATGTATACCAGAAATGATAAATGTGGTGTAGAAATAAAAGTAGGCTATTGGCTATTGCAAAACACATTAAAAAAATAAAAAAATAAAATAAAATAAAATAAAAAACATAATGTACGCGTTTTGGCCCTAGCATCTTTGTTTTGACATGGTTGTATTTTGGTACTGTCATGACGTTTTTTAAACGTCGTATTCCAACGTGCAGATTACGTTATTTTAACACCTGAATAAAACGTCTCCCAAAAGTTGCAATTTGGTATAGTTTCGTTTTCGTAGTAGACAAACGTGATATTAAAGTTTTTTTGACTACTTAAAGAAAACATACCAGCTTGGTATTTTCACAACGTTTTTAAAACGTGTCATTTTGGTTACATTATTTTGTATTTCAAAAAAACGTTTTTAAAACGTTGTACTACAACATTACCAAATTGTAACCTAAATACAACGTTGTGAAAAGTTGTAAAAACGTTTTGTGTTTGCTGGGATGATGACGCTCCGTGTCTCTCCTGAGAGCTCATCTTTACAGACTAAGACAGACACGTTTGAAGGTGGTCAAATATTATTCACATATTTAATACAAAACACGAGGTATTGCACACAACTAGCGTAGCTAGCGACAACTTTCCAATATGGGCGCCGGCGCCACTGAGTGACGTCTGTACCTCCAGGTCAGAGAGCACATGTCAATCAAAAAGCTCACTATCCAATCAGAGAAGATCACCGTTAAGGCCCGCCCCCACGAGAGATTTGTGTCAAAACAGCAAACGAAAAACTGCGAAACGAAAGCGAAATCTGTGGCAATGCATTCGGAATCCACAATTTGCGAAAACGAATCTTTGAAAAACATTAACAAAGAATGAAGCATATTTGAAGAGCCTATTACATTTGTGCGACTGAATTCATTTTTTTCATTTTCATTGTGTTTTTCTTATTTTGAAGTGGCATATTGTTGATAATTTCTGGAAAAGTTACGTTCAGTTTTATAAAGTTACGTTCTTTTTTTTTGATACAAAAGTAATTCCATAAATATTAAGCATTGCACACTTTGCAGTCAATAACAATACACTTTGTTATTACTTATACTTTGTATAATATAGTCAACATTTGAAGTGGATCAAAACCTTTAATGAAAGTTGTCCTAAAACTTTTTTCTTAGGACAACTTTGCTGAACTCACTTCAAATGTTGACTACTGTACTTTGAATTACATAATCTCACACAATACAGTTGTGCTACTATTTAAATACAGTTTAACACTTTTTCCCAAAGTTGAATGCATTTGTTTTCAAGGCCACTAAATTAAATAAAATGTAACAACATCACTAATGAAGAGACATTTCATTAACAAATCCAATAGTTTTTATTTAAACTTAACATAAGATTCAGCAAAACTTACCATGTTTTTCATTAAAAAAAAATATTGGACCATGGTAACCCTCTATACACAAATACAAATTACACGTTATATTCCATGTTCTGATGAGCTTCTCATGATTGTGTCTGATGGTCGCTTACACAGTGACAGAGACCGCAGGAACTTGTGAAGAACAGCATCTGTTAACAGAATATAGCCTACCAAAGATAGAAGACAACATGTTCAACTCTTTATTCACGTTTACAATAGTCTGTCTGAATCCTACATTGAACCAATAATATTTCTGAACAGTAAATGAGGATTAGCAGCAGGGAACTGTATCAGTACGGCATGTCGATATTGTTTTCGGTTCATAGTCGATCATAAAACACTTTATGAATTAATATCATACAGAATACAGGCCGATTTGACCAAACATACAAACGTGTGCCATAAACCACCACACACAAACTCAAAAAGGAGATATCAAGCCGAAATATCGCTCTCCGTTTGTTAAAGAAAATAAAATAAAGTTTGTTAACTGGTAGACTACAACTCACCTCCCAACAGCAGCACTTTTCTCCGGTTCTTTCAGGATCGTGTAGGCCATTAGATTAGCCGGTTGTCGTCGCCATCTGTCAGTCTGCGATGTCACTTGATTGAACAGGTCAGAATCCCCAAGATTGAGCGATATATTGCGCTTTCAGTGTTTTATTAAATAAATATATTTGCAATGTACTATAGAAAAAGGGGATATATTTAAAATACAATAAAGTATACTTTTTTCACTAGGGTAAACAGCCCTTGTGACCTCAAACAGCAATTTCATGTTTACCAGGCATTACTGGAACTTTCAGAGGGACTGAGTTTGATCGTCAGATGAGACAAAAATTTGTTCACCCTAGTGTTTTTCCACCATTTGTGGAAAAACACCAGGGTGAACAAACCCTTTAGGTAAACTATAAAAACTCCTTTCATTTCTTGTGTGGACATTATACATTCCTACCCACTGTGGATTTACAGAAACACGTCTTTGACAGTTTTTTGCTGTTAATATATAGCTCATTTATTAATCTTATCCATGTCAAACAGCATGCAGGGCTTCATTTCCCAAAAGCATCATGAATTTGATCGGGAAGATAATTGCAGTACTACAAATATATATTCTTTTATTTGGCAATTTAAAGAAATATTGTAAATTATTTGCATTCTTCTTGGTGCAGACATTTACCTGCTGCCATGCATGGTTAGAATAACCCTATTTCTCTTTGTTCCCTAGATCTCCCAGCATTCAGTGTCACTTTAACGCTAAAGAAACCCTACTTCAGCCTACATGAAGAAAAGTTGGAAGTAGAAGTCAGAGCCCGGTGCATTTCAATTACAACCGCTTTTACTATTACCTGACACTCACTGAAATTACAAGCATATTCAAATGGTGACATCAGATTTAAATGTAATTATTGGGCCTTTATCTTGATAAGCTACTTTCTGAAATGAAATATCACAGTTGTTATAAAACTGCTGTGCCACCTGTAAACTGCCAGATGCAGTCTCTCACAATGAACCTTCTGTTTCACACATAGGCAAAGCATGGTCTTTGGCCCTGGCTAAAATTTTATTGGAATGTTCCTGAAAAATATTTGTTTATGGGAAGCTTCCCGGAGAGGGGCTCTGGCCAAACACAACACAGTTACATAAAACCATACTATAAATCAACGGCATACTGTAGACCTGTGGCACCAGCCTCTTGGAGAAATGTCCAATTTATAATTAATAACTGTTTCATGTTTATAATCATGAGTCTTATAAATGTTCTTAATCTCTGGTAAATGACTGATGAGGTGAATAAAAAAATTTGTTTTAAATTTCATATCATTTTCTCAATTTTTTCTTTGTTAATAATTATTTTATTAAGGCAAGATACTCCAGGTGAATAAGAGGTTTAATAGATATCACCATACTTTCCCCCAGTTGTTTGAATACACTAAGAATTACAAACACTTTTGTAAAAACATTGTCAAGTGAATCCTCACTATTTTGCAAGGTTCTCAAAGTGCAAAACTCTCTCACTTGAAAAAGATGGCCCACTACAAGAAGAATTCAACTGGACTTCACTCATTGACCACACTTTTGCTCTCTTTTCCTTTTTTTATTTTGAAAGTTTGATGCAGTGATCAGTCAGGTGAAAAACCTTTAAATACAAACACCATTTTTAGAGTACAAGTAGATGCAATCAAATACAAACAGGATTTAGCACAGACAGGATTAAAATACTTAATTTTAAATTACCACAAAGACGATGTAAGTAGGCAGTAGACAATCAAACATTTATACAGAGAATACAGTTTCTAAATAGATGATTTAATGTTTTTAAACATTTGCTTTTCAAACTATTAATCTGAATATATTTTATATAAAACTTGACATCCATAACCCAATAACGTCTAAATACACCGTTAGAATTATATAATGTGCAATACAAAAAAATCAAATTTCATACAAGAACAAAGTATGAAAGCTCACTGGCAGCTACTTCAATGTTTGTAGTAGGGTTAATGCTGCATTCTGGCCAAACAATATCTCCAACAGCAACATTCCTCTTTTAGGTATTCCATTTGTTTCTCACAAACAGGTTGGGACCAGCGAGCTGGCTCCAGGACCTCCAGAACCTGTTAACCTGGCACCACATTTTGTGGAGTCTCTTGTAGGGGTAGCTTGTGAAGTCAAATGTCTTAAAGTCACCACATGAAGATACTCATCCAAGTAGAAGCATATTGGGCATGATGTACTGCACGCTGTCTAAATGGCTTTGCACCCTAGCATCTATTGGATGTTCATTGGTAAGGTTGGTGCCTTTCTCCAAACTCTGGAATGCTTTCTTCACGATGCAAACAGCAGCTTCCGCAACACCATTTGTCACGGTTTATGAATGCATTGTTTCCTGCTTGTTTTGTGTCAATGTTGTTGTGTGTGTGTGGTTGTGTGTGAGTGGGTGTGTCCGAGTCTCATTGATGATCAACGGTTCCAGCTGACATCCATCACAGCGCCAGCTGCAGCTCATTCACTCAGCCTTTAAATGCTCACTCAATTCTCATCTCCTTTGTCAGATCGTTGTTTGATGTCTGTGCTGTGTGTCCCATCCCGGTCCTGTCTCGGCATTCTAGTCTTGTGCTTCCTGTTCCTGTTTGGTGTCTTTGTGGGTTTCGTTCTATGTCTGGATCCATCAGTCATCATCACCAGCGCACTTCATCTCACCAACGCACTCTGTCTCCACGCTGACCATCTCAGTCCCTGCGCCACCCAGGATTTTTTGTTCAGTGACTGTCCTCATTATTATCTTCGATAAACGTGTTAACTTGCTATTGCTTCCTGTATTCTATCATGACAGAACGATCTGACCAAGGCATGAAAGCAGCGGGTAACCCATCTTCAGCGCTGGAGGATTTTATTATCAGCAGTCTTCATAGAATGGATTCCCAGGAGAAAAACCTGAACGACACGGGTCGCGCTGTTCAGGCCCTGGTGGCGCAGGTGTCCGAGCTCACCCAACAATTCCAACTTCTGCAAGCTCCCACTGCGCCGCCCACACTGGCCGTTCTCCCCACACCACCAGTGAGCTCCGCCCAATCGGAGCACTAGAATACTGGCGGATCTTCGTCAGGGAGAGAGATCGGTTTCTGACTTTTCCATCGAGTTTTGGACATTAGCGGCAGAGTGTCAATGGAACAAGGAGGCGCAGTGGGACATGTTCCTGCATGGGTTGGCTGTCCGCGTCCAGAAGGAGATTTATGCTCTGGACCTTCCTACATCACTTAATGCAGTGGTTCTCAAACCTGTCCTGGGGACCCCTCACCACTGCACATTTTGCATGTTTCCCTCATGTGACACACCTGATTCAACTCATCAACTAATTAGTAGAAACTGCAAGAGTTGAATTGGGTGTGTCTGATGAGGGAGACATACAAAATGTGCAGTGGTAAGGGGTCCCCAGGACAGGTTTGAGAACCACTGACTTAATGGACTGATTGAGCATTCTGCATGTCCGTCTGTCTCTGTTTCAGTTTTTCAGGAGGAAAAAGTGGATTTATCTAACGTGCCCGCTGAGTACCATGACCTGGAGGAGGTGTTCAGTAAGTCTCGGGCTGCTTCTCTCCCTCTGGATCGTCCCTATGACTGTGCTATAGATTTATTGCCAGGTAAATTTATATTCACTTTCTGTTCCAGAAAGGGAGGCTATGGAGAAATATATTTCTGATTCACAGGCAACGGGGTTCATTCGCCCTTCCTCTTCTCCAGCGGGGGCGGGGTTTTTTTTTTTGGGCGGAAGAAGGACGGATCTCTGCGACCTTGTATTGACTACCGGGGGCTGAACAACATGACGGTAAAGAATACTTGAAGAGTTTATTTGCAAAAACAGTTAACTCCATTTTTATTAATTCTCACAAATCATGTTTTTTTATTGTGCATTCCAAGCAATATCAATCAAACTGCAGTTGGGTTGTTTTGATTAAGTAATAATACATTTACATTTATGCATTTGGCAGACGCTTTTATCCAAAGCGACTTACATTGCATTATACTATTCATTTGTATCGGAGTATGTGCAATCCCTGGGATCGAACCCATGACCTTGGCATTGCTAGTGCCATGCTCTAACCACTGAGCTACAGGAAAGCTAACTCTAAAAAATACAGGTAAATAATAAATCTAAAAAATACAGGTAAATAAAAAAATTTAAGTTCATTGAAAGTATGTTTTTTATATATATTAAAAGTTTGTTTTTTAGCAAAAGCAGATAACTCCAACAGTCGTTTTTTGGCAAAAGCAGATAACTCCACATTTCATGTTTCAGAGTTAAACAAAACCCAAGTAATTGCTTTGTTATTGCATTTAAAACACACTCAGACACACGTGTGCACACAAACGCACACACACACTAACAGATCGACACACACAAACACACACACACAGCCATCCACTCACTGTGCGCGCGCGCACACACACACACACACACACACACACACACACACACACACAAACAGATCGGCACACAGGTACACTCTCACACACACACACACACACACACATACACACACATGTTTGTTTTTGTGAAATGTGGGGACATTCCATAGGCGTAATGGTTTTTATACTGTACAAACCGTATTTTTTATCCCCCTACACTACCCCTACCCCTAAACCTAACCATCACAGGAAACTGTGCACACTTTTACTTTCTCACAAAAACTCATTCTGTATGATTTATAAGCCTTTTGAAAAGTGAGGACATGGGGAATGTCCTCATAAGTCACCCTCTCCTTGTAATACCTATGTCATACCCATGTCATTATACACATTTGTGTCCTGATATTTGTGTCCACATTTGTGTCCTGATATACGCAAAAGAACAACCAAGGTTTCAGCATGTAAGTCGTGTATGGTGTACAAGGACTTACAGGAGTCGAAATTATAAATCCTCGATCACTTTTAGTCAGCTTTGACAAAACTTCCCTCAGCTAGCGCGTCTTTTTGAAGTGACTAGAAGCCAAAACTAAAACGGCTAAAACGGACTTATCGGTTTCTGTACAGAAACAACAAGGGCACTTGTCGGCTTCTGCTGTAAAACGTGAACTTGCGATGCCTGAAAGTGGACAAAACCAGCTTTTCTGACAAAAATGGATTTAGGGTACAGAACGTGCTATAAATGGAGAATAATGCTCAGCACTTAGTTCATTTTTTTTTAAAATGCCGTTTATCGGTTTTTGCAAATGTACTCTTCACTTATCCTTTGCCGTTGATGTCTTCAGCATTCGAGAGGTTGCAGGGAGCGTCAATCTTCACAAAATTGGATTTACGTAATGCTTATCATTTGGTCCGCATTAGGGAGGGGGATGAATGGAAGACCACTTTTAACACCCCTAGGGGGCACTTTGAATATTTGGTTATGCCGTTCGGGCTTTCCAACTCCCCAGCGGTCTTCTAGGCACTCGTCAACGATGTGCTGCGAGATATGGTCGACCAGTTCATATATGTCTACCAGTATGATATATTGATTTTTTCCTCTTCTCTCCAGGAACACGTGCAGCACGTCCGACGAGTGCTTCAGAGGTTGCTAGTGAATGGGCTTTTTGTCAAGGCGGAGAAATGCGCTTTTCATGTCTGTTCCTTTTCTGGGGTACATCGTGTCTGGGGTACTCTGATCGCCTTAACCTCCCCCAGAACTACATTCAGGTGGTCAGACACAGCCGAGGCTGTGTTTGCCAAACTGAAGGGTTGCTTTGTTTCAGCCCCCATTCTCTCTGCCCCTGATCCATCACAGCAGTTCGTGGTGGAGGTCGATGCGTCAGAGGTGGGGGTAGGTGCGGTGTTATCCCAATGTTCTCCCACAGACGACAAGATGCACCCTTGCACGTTTTTTTCCCATCGGTTATCCCCTGCTGAACGTAATTACGATATCAATAACCGAGAGTTGCTGGTGGTTAAGCTTGCATTGGAAGAGTGGAGCCACTGGTTAGAAGGCTCAGGGGTGCCTTTTATCGTATGGACCGACCACAAGAACCTGGAATACATCAGAACCGCTAAAAGATTGAACTCCAGGATTGGCACCATTATGATGAGGCGAATCAGCTGGTTGGATTTTCCACTGCCAGTCAGTTCCATTTTGAGCTGAAGCTTCCTCCACACCAGACCAGTCCAAAACATTAAGGAACTTTAATAGCTGATATGCCATCAGGAAACTCTTAGTAGACATAGTGTTGGCCAGCTCTGTGTGGATAGCTCTACTGGCCATGCAGCAGAATACAACTCCCCACACCTTCATTGTGACCAGCTTCTTCACATCATCTTTATCTTTATATGGTACAAACAGGTCAACAGCTGTGAACTTGAATGGGACAGCAGGCCTGGTTCTCTTTTGAGGCAAGTTGCCCATTACTTGTTGACATTTTCTGGCTCTGGCTTTCTTAAGGCTAATTTCTGCGGCTACATCGTAGGTTGTGCATAGCATGCATAGCCTACGGTGCAGCCTGACGTGCACCTCTCCAGAAATGTAACAATACGTCAGTTCTACGCGGACCACAAGCGCTGTGATTGGTCTGCTTCAACCCCAATCTGCGATAGTGCCACATTTCCTCATTACGCATTTCTGCTTGCGACAACATTGAAAGCATTGTGTTTGAAAAGGTGGAAGAACATAAGAGACAAATTTGTTTGCCTTCGTAAATAAGTGAAAAGGTAGACGAGTGGCGACCCAGGCAGCAAAAAAAGTTCCTGCACTTTTTGTGTTCCTGTCTTGTCTTTCCTCCTTCTTATGTAAATTTGATTTGTGCAAAAGACCACTGAAACACAGGCGAATCTCAACATAACACAAACTGTGATGCTACAGTCGGGATCATTAATATGTACGCCCCCAACTTTTGCATATGCCAGCCCATGTTCAAGGCTTTAGACAAGGCAGTATTAATGTCTGGAGCTGCACAGCCGAATCAACAGAGGTTATGCAGGCAGGCTATTGTAAAGCAAGCAAGGACAATAGTGAAAATGGCAGATGGTTTGATAACTGTTCAGGATCCATGATATCATGATATATTTAGAGATATTTGTAAGTTAAATGTGATTAAAGTTACCATTGTTTCTTACTGTATTCAAGGAGACCAGAGCCATGTCGTTATTTTCATTTTTAAACACTTGCAGTCTGTCAAGTCAAGTCACCTTTATTTATATAGCACTTTTACCATGCAGACTGTGTCAAAGCAGCTTTACATTGATAACTGGTATAGATGCCAAATTTAGCGGCTGGAATTAGCTGAAGTAAAGTGACGGCTCACAGGCAGCAGCAGCAATCTACCTGTCACTCAAGTGACCACGCCCTTAATTATGCAGAATTTTAAGGCTTAATGTAATTTAAAGAGATGAGTTATAAAAAAAATTAATCCCCCTCAGAGTTGTCATGAAGGGCAAAATTCGCTGTATAGACCAAAACCACATTTTGATCCAGGCTGTAAACATGTTTTTTTCTGCTGTTTTTAACATGGGACTCCCCTCTTTTGGAGCCTGTCTCTAGCAGGCAGTCAATTAATCACAGTTTAAGTCACTTCAGCATTGGCTTTATTAGAAACTGAGGGAGGTTGCTGCATGATTAATGTGCGAATGGGACTATTTATTAAAGCATTTATGTGGCCGCTTGTAGATCATGGAAAACAAGTTTTATTCACATTGAATTATAATATTATTCACATTTGGAATATTGATTATTATATATTGCCTAACAGTGCTCAAGAGGGCTTCCTTTTATAATCTAAAAACTAGTTAGAAATACATGTTCAGATTTAATGTTATTTTAAGGTGGGATAGAATTGAATGAACATCAAAACTCAGCATTTTGTTTGCCTACCCCCACTCTCACCTCACTTACACCAGTTTGGGAACCACTGCTCTATAGTAGGCGCTGTAGTAATGGTAGGGTTGGTATTGGGATTTGGAATAGGTGGAATTAGCTCAACAGTGCCTACAAGGGTCACAGAATTCGGCACAACACCAGTT
>RJVU01051648.1:160367-195148 GCA_003731715.1 Anabarilius grahami | reverse complement strand
TATATATATATATATATATATATATATTTCTTTTTATTTTAATTTTAGGTTTTTTTTTTTTTCATTTTTGTTAGTTTTATAAATATTTCTGTATAGTTTTTTTATATTTACTTTTAACTTTCATTTTTTTAGTTTTAAATATTTTAATTAGCATCATATAGGCTAATAATATATGAACTCGTTGTGCTGGTTTAGTTTTGCTTCACTTCCGCCCAGATACGGATGACGTCATTGGCAAAAACGTCACTCTGCAGTCGGCAGTTTCTGCCTTCCGTCTTTGATGAAGGAACGATGTAAACGTCATTAAAATTCACACATGGCTTCAATAAGAATTATGGATGTCGAAATTTCTGCTCTGCTTTGTGTTTTTCTTCTTCATTGGACTTTGCATTCTATTCAAGCAGGTAAATTATTAACTTTTACTGAGTCATGAAAACGAAAGTGAAAGTAACACGTTTACTCTTCCTGAACTAAAACGGCTTATTGAAAGTTGATTACATTTGTAATTCATTTATACGGTGTCAGTTTTTGGACACAGTCATAGAGATTCAACCGATTCATTCAAACGGTTGATTCATACACGAACAAAGCATTTGACTGTCTTTATGGTCTCCTTTCGAAGGCTGTGTCCTCAGGAGATCGCATTTGAAGGCTGCATACATCAAGGCGGTCTCATTTTAAAAAAAGTAACCGTTAGATTGCAAAATAAGAAAGAAATTACAGTATAATTACAGTATTTTACATCTCATGAGAAATAATAGTCAGTTTTATTACTGTTACTTATCTTAAATATGACATCCCTGGTGACGTATGCAGCCTTCAAATGTGACCTCCGGAAGACGCAGCCTCCGAAACGGGATGCAGCCCATGAGTGAATCATTGAATCATTCATTCAACCGATTTGTTCAAAAAGCTGATTCATTCAATCAGGAAACACCATAATGTGTTGCTCAGAGACGCAAAACAGCGCTCTGATCTTTGTTGGGAACTATTTTCATTAGTTAAATAGAACAAAAAACAGGCAATATGTGTCACTTAACAGGGTATTCAGAACAGACTGGAGACCCAGGAGATCAAATCCAAACTAAAATGTAATTATTGCTCTTAGAAACAGGCGGACAGGCAGGGAAAATACACAGTAACGCAGCAGCGATCGGACAGAGATGGAAAGCAAGCATCTTAAATAGCAAACAGAAACAAGATAATTAATCCAATTATTTTGGATTCTTTTTTTTTGGGNTTCTGGTGGCGGTCTAAATGCATTTTAATAGATTAAATCACACAGTGAAAGAGTGCACTCTAAATGAGCATGTGTTTGTGTATGTGTACACTCTATGGGTGTGTTTCTGTTTGGTTTTCATAAAGTAAGTGTACATACTTGATAATGTCAGAATCTTTAAAACAACAATAAAGATATTATCGTAGATTATATATACAGTATGTTGCACACCCCTACAATGAAGCACTGGCCCGTTTGGGCAAGTGACAGTTCCATCAACTGTCCCGAGCGTTGTCCTCACTGGCCCCGGGCCATCTGGCAGTCCTTACTGTCGAGCTCTGTTCACACATATGATGTTTCATCTGCTTTCTCTTTTACTTTTATCACATTTAAACTAGTGAATAATGATTTAATACATGTTTTTTTGCTCTTCATTGCAGAGAAACACTCGCTGTATTACATTTACACAGGCTTATCCAAACCTGTGGATCTGCCGGGCATCTATGAATTCAGTGCTATGGGTCTGCTGGACGACACACAGATAGACTATTATAACAGCAAGGATCAGAGAAAGATTCCCAAACAACAGTGGATGAAAGAGAAAATGCCGGAGGATTACTGGGAAAAAGGCACTCAGTCCAGAAAGGAAAAAGAACAGTGGTTTTATCTGAGTCTCAAAAATCTGATGAAGCGCAGAAGACACGATGAATCAGGTGAGAAACATTCTTACAGTTTAACCGGCATCATTTGATTTGTATTATGTATTACTATCATCTCACAAACATTTTAATTTGTGTCCATTTCAGATCTTCATGTTCTTCAGAGGAGAATTGGTTGTGAAATTGAAAAACAGGGACATGAATTTAAGTTTTCCAAAGGCGTTTATGAGTTCAGTTATGATGGAGAGGATTTCTTGTCCTTCGATAATAAAGAGTCTCAATGGGTCGCTGCAGATGACACAGCTCTACTAACCAAGAGAAAATGGGAAAATGAGCCCATCATAAACCAATACACCAAGTCCTACCTGGAGAAAGACTGTGTGAAATGGCTCAACAAATACAGAGAATATGCAGATGAGGAGCTCAGAAACATCTGTGAGTAAATGTGTTTGTATTTGTTTGACTGAAGCTGTCATTGGGTGTGAATGTAGACCATTATTTATATAAAGGGTGGAAACAACATATATATCCTGTATTTACAGAAAACACTACATACATGTATATTATATACTAGGATAGTTCTGGGGACACAGATGGAGTGGCAGTGCTTTTTCTTAGAGCGGCAGCTCTCATAGAGATGGAACTGATGAACTGATCCTGTGTTTTCAGCTGCTCCAGATGTTCATGTGTTTGCAAGGAAGTGTATCAAAGAGGATTTCAAGCTGAAACTCACCTGTATGGCCACTGGCGTCTACTCCAAAGACGTGATGATGATCATTAGGAAAAATCACACATCTCTGCCTGAGTATGAGATGAATTCCACTGTAGTTCAACCAAACCATGATGGATCCTTCCAGATCAGGAAGACTGTGGAGATCGAGGAGGATGATGATGATGAAGCAGAATATGATTGTTTGGTGTCTCACAGAACCCTGAACGAATCAATCATCGTCACATGGGGTAATTCAAGCAGTTGCACAGAGATACAAATATCACCTGGCATTTGACTAAAAAGGATTTGAATGTGTACGTCCTAAAAGTGATATTATTTATCTTTTTGTATAGATAGACTATGCAGTGAATGCCCTCTAAACACTGTCGCAGCAGGTTTTGTTGGAGTAGTGAGTGGAGGTGTGATTATGCTGGCAATTTCTGCTTTAGTGTTTGGCATCTTAGTGGAGAGAAAGAATATTGGTGAGTACTGACTGATAATGATGATCCCCACATAGCATTACTGTGAACTTACGTAGAACATGCAATGTGGAGAATTAATGAATGAATGAATGAAAAACAAAATTCTATCATTATTTACTCACCCCCCAAAAGTCTGCTTTGGAGTTCCACTGCTGTTCACGTCTTCAGAGTGGGAATTGTGCGTTTCTATGATCAACGCTTAAATTAATCTACAGCAGTCATGTGGAGCTTTCAGAAAACTCCCAACTTACAACCTGAAATTACAAGCTCTTTATGCTTTTTACGAGCCAGAGTCTTGTAGTTACAGTAATTACGATATGGCATGAAAATATCTCAAGACCTGAAATGTTTGTGTCAGAGGAGAGAGGCATCCAGTATGTGTCCTGGGTTGGAAACCACTGCCTTAATGAATAAAGTTAAAGCTAAATTGATGTTTTTGGAAGAAGATTATAGTGGGTTAAATAACATTCTGTCTCAGTGCTTTTAGCATTAGAGGGGTGTCCTGTCCTGCAGAGTTTAGTGCCAAACCCAATTAACCACACCTGAACCTGGGTAATCAAATCTTCAGGACCTCTAGAAACATCCAGACAGATGTGTTGGTTGGAGCAGGTTGGAGATAAACTCTGCAGAACACTGGCCCTCCAGGAGCAGAACTGAGCACAACCAACTAATTAATTATTATTGTGTATATTAAACTTAAAATAGAGTGCGAAGATTTCAAAAATGACTTTATCTGTCATGCCTTTTAGTCATCACAAACCCAAGAAAACCTGCTGAAGAGAAAGCTGGAGTTCATCTGGAAGAAGGTATTTGCAATCCCAAAGTTTATTCAGTTTTATGTAGATTATACAGATTTTTTTTTTCATTGGCACAGTTAAACAGACATGTATCTAGTCATTTATTCAGCTTTATTAAATGTGAATAATGTCTGAGAATAGCGCTGTCACTACACACTTCATATTATTGTGGTTTTCCAGGACAAGCTACTGAATCATTGAATGCCAATGCAGCTAATGCAGAAGAACCTTTGCTCAGGAAAGAATGTAACAGTATGTTTTAGATATTTTTTTGTTATTACTAAGCAAATTTTAAGTAGATGTAAACCAATGTAGATGCACTTTGACATTTCAATGTTTTTTTTCCCAACAGAACAAGACACTGGTGGGGAAACCTCAAGCTCACCTGAGAAAGTCTAAAAACCTGGTAACTATATTTGAAGTGGAATATGAGTGCTGTTTTGATACATTTATGGTAGCACAAGATAAATATCAGGTACATTCATGGCTCCCCATAAGAGCTGTTTCAGTTTTCATGTTTGATAGACTGCCACGGGGACATTTTGAGTGAAGCTGATTCCTCCATTAGTGGTTGAGGACATTAACGTAGTCTTGGTTTCGGGACTAGAGCTTTGAACTTCATCCTAGAAAAGATAGGGGATATGTAGAATGTGCAGAGCAGACAAATTACATGTGAATATTTAGAAGACTGAACATCAGCTGGACTGAATGAACTTCAAAGGTTTGATTACGTACAACTGGACGTGACCAAAAATGAGTTACAGTAAAACACAAAAGCTGGTTATTTTGCTCGGGGTTCCCACACACTGAAGTGAACTACATTGGGGAACACTGGGAAAACCATTGATTTCAATAGAGATGGTGAAAATGCAAAAACTGCTACTCTCTAGGAAATATCTGCTGTTCTAATATTTATCTACTCCCAATCATGAACTAAAGAACTATTTATGTGTTTGTTTTAGCTTGAGGACTCCAGTTGCAACAGACCGACCGAGTCTACAGGAGTTCAATCACCATAACAACAGGTCAAAACTGATCCAGAGTCAGGGAAAGATTTGTAAAGAAAGATCTGGAGTATTTGTCATTGACAACACTGACAGTCCTGACAAAAAAAATATATATATTTTAGGGGGTTGTTCAATGGTTGAATTATATTCTCCTCTTATATTCTCTGTCTGTCTCATAGTTCATATAATAAGGGTTTTTTTTCACAGCAAGTGATTTTGAAGCTGTTGTTGTTAAGCTATACGCCTTACTGGACCACGGTGCTACATATATAAACACATCGAAAGAAGTAATCTAACTGTACATATACCTCACATAAAAAGTTTACACATACTTTAAATTAATACTTTGTAGATGTTTACACGTGACGACACGGTACAGAAAAAAGAAAAACAAGTGCAATAAGAAACATTCAGGGCAAACAGAAACTGACATGAAGGACACAAAGATTTAACTTCAGTGACTTGTGTTTTTATACCAAGAGCTCAAAGTATTTTTCTATGAAGAGGACTGGTTTTACACACTTGCTAATGTTCCTACCTCTAAAGGGCCAGACTGGACAAACTTTAAGCATTTTTATTATTTACAATCCAATTAATAATGAGAAAACCTGAGCGTACTTGAGAAATGACCTCAATAATACTTATCCTGTATCCTCCATAATCATATTTGCATTGTGTACTCTTGAATGTCTTACTTTGTGAAATATTGTTTCTGTATCCACCTTATTTTGCAATGCAGTAGTAAGCTATTTTTATGAATGTGCAAGATTTTTCGATTCATTGGCACCTGTGGGTAAATAACTAGAAGAATAACAAAGTGCCGTAAACGGTTACACTGTTAAAACTACAAGATGGTGTATTTATGATTATGATAGTGATATTAAACTAATATGATAACGATTATAAAGCAGTATAACAGGCTGTTTTTTTACAGGTAGCGTAATATAACTAGAAGTGAATGGCACATTCAAGTTAAAATGGCCTCTTTTGTGAAAAATAAGGTTGATTGATTTATTTTTTAAATTTGTTGATTAATTTTGATTAATGTTGACATTGTTTAATTTTGAAATGATCATTGTTACAATCATTCTTCGTGTTATCAAATGGATTATTGGTATTGGCGGATGATGCCTTACTCGTGCAGGATCGATTTATTCTTAAATGCTTGTTCTTTGTACTATTGCATTGTTTTGTCATAACCAGCCACGACAGAGATTTGCGATGAGTGATTTTATTTTATAAACGGTTTCTATTTCTGAAACGTTGCGGTTGGAACAACAGCATACAAACTATGACAATGATAATATCAGGTCCTGCTTTATATACTGTTAAAAGTGTCTAATGTGAGTTTGAATATCATTTTGCGTGATCTTTATATACTGAAAGCGACAATGGATAATTTACCTCAGATCTTGAAAACAAATTAAAGGGAAACATCTACGTTCAAACTGTCAACTTGTGTGAACAAACAAGGGTTGCATCTGGTGTGGACAGACAAATTGCTTGTCACTGTAATTGTATCAAGGATGGTATGGTATGAAAACTGTCTGATAACTTGCTGCTCTATAATTGAAGTTGTCCTGAAAGAGTTTTGCACTTGATTGATGACNACTTATCCTGTATCCTCCATAATCATATTTGCATTGTGTACTCTTGAATGTCTTACTTTGTGAAATATTGTTTCTGTATCCACCTTATTTTGCAATGCAGTAGTAAGCTATTTTTATGAATGTGCAAGATTTTTCGATTCATTGGCACCTGTGGGTAAATAACTAGAAGAATAACAAAGTGCCGTAAACGGTTACACTGTTAAAACTACAAGATGGTGTATTTATGATGATAGTGATATTAAGCTATTATGATAACGATTATAAAGCAGTATAAAACTGTCTGATAACTTGCTGCTCTATTATTGAAGTTGTCCTGAAAGAGTTTTGCACTTGATTGATGGCTACACACTACTTATATCTTATTTGTAAACACTTTGAGAACAATAAAGAAAACCAACTTGCTGATAAACACCTGGCAGAAGACTTGTTCATTTAGTATATTTAATTAATAATTGTAATTATTGTTTGAAGGTTTTTTTTTTTTTTTTTNATCCTTGACAGCAACATAGTGTCGGCCCAGATCCGGCCCACATCTGGTTGGGTGTAATTCACATGTTGCTGTCTGGGATGCAACTCATTCAGCAAATTTTCTTTGGCATAGATGATAATGAATTAATTATTCAGTCGAGATTCACTTTCGGTCACTTTATGAATCATTATGCTCCTTGTTTTCGATCTTTGACTGCTTCTTTCAGTTCTTTCATAGGCATGTTTGTATCAGCCTTGATGGTATCCAGCCAACGTGCTCTTTGGCGTCCACTTCTTGTCCCGTTGACTATGCTGAGCATTAAAGATGTTTCCAAGGAATTAGCTCACATTATATAACCAAAGTATGAGAGCTGCTGCTTGGTATTTTAACCACCAATGATATCTTTGTTTTAACGCACTCTTAGATTGTCTTGTTTGTGACCTTTGCTGTCCATGGCACTCGTAGCATCTGCCTCCAGCACCACAGTTCAAAGGCATCAAAACTCAAAACAATTGAGTTTTACGGTTTTCAAATCCATTCAGCCGATCTCCGGGTCTGGCGGTACCACTTTTAGCATAGCTTAGCATAGTTCATTGAATTTGATTAGACCGTTAGCATCTCGCTCAAAAATGACCAAAGAGTTTCGATATTTTTCTTATTTTAAACTTGACTCTTCTGTAGTTACATCGTGTATAAGACTGACGGAAAATGAAAAGTTGTGATTTTCTAGGCTGATATGGCTAGGAACTATACTCTCATTCCTGCGTAAATCAAGGAACATTGCTGCCGTACCATGAGTGCAGCAGACGCAATGACAAGATGATGATCATTAGGAAATATCATGAACCTCTGCCTGAGGATCAGATTGAATTCACAGGAATCAGACCAAACCATGATGGATCCGTCCAGATGATGAAGATTGTGGAGATCAAAGAGGATGAAAAAGATGATTGTTTCGAGCATCAAAGAATCAATTATCGCCACATGTGGTAATTAAAGCAGTTACACACAGAGACAGATATATCACCTGATTTTTTAATTTTAAGTTGTGAACCTCCACTTCACCCATTAAATAAGTCTAGCTCTCTTTTAGTGTTTAGTAGATTATCTGACACACACTTTGACATTTGACTGTTTCTCCAACAGGACGAGAGTCACAAGACACTGCTGGCGCATCAGACGTCAGTGAAACTCACTATTATTGGGACAATGTTAACCAAGAGGTGATTATATTAGAAGTGAACTGGTGCTGTTTTCTCTATAAGCTCTAGTGTCGCACAGAAGAAGATTAATTTACAGTCAATTAAAGATAGGATCATGTGCTGTTTGAATGGTTTAAGCTTTCAAGGACAGAAGTTTAGAGGTTTAATATGGATTGTGTTTTAGATGTGCTACCTGGAAATATCAGTTGTTTTAATATTTAACTCATGTATTAAATAACTATTTATGTGTGTGTTTCAGTACGAGGACTCGAGAAACAGACTGTCAGCTGTGTCTACAGAAGCACTGACTCAACCAGACGACCTCTGAAACAAAGACAGAGGAAGATTATTAATTGAAGATTGATGATACTCCTGACAATCTTTCAAGGGGTTGCTTGAAAATATTTTTAACCTATGTAATGGCATTTCTCCTTAAGTCGCTTTGTTTGGCGCCACCACTAGAGGGAGCACTAAACGCATTGGACACAAGTGAACAGAAACCGAGTAAGAAAGCCTAGTGCACGCTTGTTCTCGAGTCTGGAAATGGTTCAATGTTTTAGTATCCCTTTGGCAAGCAGAGCGCGGTATGTTTGATTGTTTTCCTTGTACTTCTTTGGTATGATATTGTGGATTTAATTTGAGCAATGTTGAATGTGTAGTTAATGTAACGAATGCTTGTTTGAGTTTATTTTCCTTTAAGTATGTTGTTTCTTTATTTGTTTTCTTTGTAGTTTCACGGTGCTAATGGTGCTGTGATGCTGTTGTTATGGTGCTATGAGGTCAATGTGTAAACTCGCTGTTATGATGTAAAGAATACTTCAGCAATGAAGTTTATTGCATCTGAGTAAAACTCTCTGCCTCTTTGTTTGAGTGACTGATGTTCTTCTTGTAAAGCACACAACGAAAATATTTTTTAAACGAGTTCTTCTACCATTTCTTTTAACGTTACAGAATGAACAGATATGTTTTTGAAAGCTCACCAAGTCTGCATTTATTTAATCAAAAATTCAGTAAATTAATATTGTGAAATATCCTATTATTACAAATTAAAATAGCTGTTTTCTATGATCCAGTCTTTCATTAAAACACTTTTTCCTCATACTCTCATTTAAAATGGTCTTTATTTTGATATATTTTATGTTTATAAAGTTTTGTGAAATTGAACAATAATGCTGGTGTTGACGTGCACTTTTAAAAAGAAAGCACTGGCAGGGAAAGAGTTATAATGGTTTGTTTACTCAGAGTTTCAATGGGTGGTGCAGATTCTGGTGTTGAATGAGTGTTGACAGCTGAGGATCATCAATATTAACAGAGAAACTGCTGAAAACACTATTTCATGTCAATAGTTCCTGTTTTCACCTCATTTATTATGCTGATGTCTTCAGATCTGCTGTAAATTCACACTTAAAGCTCATTTCATTGCTGTCAACAGACTGTTTGTTGGTTAAAAGTGCATTTATTTCTGTATGCTTTCAACTGTTTTTCTTACCTTCATTTATATTTGCAAGGAATTACATTACTTTATTTCTGCATTTCTTGATATCTAACTGTATTTGATTGAAAAAGCAGAATAATGTTAGGAATAGCAATAAAAATAATTTATGAATTAGCTTCAGTTACTTTAGAATGAATAGAGAGACATGCAAATACTTACAAGTGTAATTTATTATTAAAACAAACTCAAACTGATTTTTTTTTTTTTTTTTTAGCATATCAGCTCCTCCCATCTCGGTCACATCATCAGCGATGCTCGTTCCACAGTCAATGAAGCTCCTCCCACTATAATTCCCCAATAAAGCATCAGAAAATGCTGAAATCTGCAAAGACTGAGTTTATTAAAGAGGACAGTGAGAACATGAGTGATCCAGAACCCTGCAGAATGAAACACACTGAAGATACTGAAGAACAAAGAGGTTGGTGTTTATTCTTCATTCATTCATGATGATGCTGAAGATCACATTTTGATAAACAGTTGAAGTGAAGGGTACAAATGTTTGTTTGTTTTCAACAAATGGTCAGAAAAGGGAGGTTTGCGAAACTTTCATATCAATTGTCAAAATCAGGTCAAACTAAATATTATTTTAACCTGCAGGAGGAAGTTGGCGCATTAATTTGTTCTTTGTTTACATTAGTTCAAACTACTGTTAGTTTTAATGTAAAAGATTGTAATTACCTCAAGAAACTACATCAAGGGTCGTCAACCGGGGTCCGTAGCGGTACTGCAGGGGGTCTGTCAATTAATGTTTGATCACAGATCATTTATTGTTAAAAAAAAATTAAAACATGGGTAAAAAACCCCCACAAAGTCTATTTTCAATATAAGCACCCTGAAACAAGCAAGAACACCCTCAGCTGATGCTGTAATAATATAATATGATTGGTGAAACAGATTTGGCAAACCCTCCATTTTGAGTTTGCGCTCTCGAGAACGTGAAATAGTCCAATTTACAGCATATTTTTGCAGCGCTGAGAAATAGTAGCTCTCCTGATTGGCCAACATGTATTCAATGTGTCAACAAACTTGTCTGTGATTTGTTTAAGTTATAATCCACTCACCGCTCAAAACGCTGGAGTTTGCTGAGTTCTGCTCACTGAATCCTCTCATTAGCAAACTAAGACAGAATGTAAGTATTCATTATGCAGTGTAGACAACTTTATTGATATAAAGTAAGGTAACGTTGTGAGATCGCAAATGATGATGAGTGACGGTTTTCTAGTAACTAAGAGAGGGAGCGGTCTTTGGTGCTTTCTGTGACAGATGGCCAGTTAGACGCTGCAAAGTACATAAATGCGTGATTCACTATCAAAATGCATAATAAAAACGTAATAATATAAGCCAGCTTGAAAACTTCCGGTGAGATGTCATTTGCTGGTGTGTTGAGTAGGCTTGGGTATCGAGTATCGAGTATCGATTGGAACCGGGTCTAGTTTTGCGATTTTCCCGGAATCGTTCAAAAGTTTAAATTTCGATTCCTAGTTTCGATTCACAGTCTGCCGACTGGAAGAAGAAACCGCTGAACACCAACGAAGAAGCATCCATCGGAAGTGTTGGCATAACCGAGCGAGCCGAACATGGATAGCGTGCGTCGGTGGTCCAAAGTGTGGCCGCACTTTTCTAAACAGAACGAAATCTCGGCAAAATGCAACATTTGCGGCAAGATTGTTTCGTGCATAGGAGTGTGCACGTCGAACATGATAAAGCACCTCCGAGTTCATGACTTCGGTAAAGTTGGTTTTATATTCGCACATTCGGACATCCGTATTCAATAGCTTGTTAATCACACTACATTGGACATTCAGTGGACATTCACAAGTAAATATGCCATTAAAACAATACTTGCCTATTTTGATCGACTGTGAAAAATGTTGTAAGTTGACAATCGTTGGTTGTCAATATCATATCGCTGCTTAAAATTCGCAAACATTAATTTATTGCACATTTATTGGAAAGTCTGAATTTATCAGAAGTCCGAATGTGCGAATATAAAACCAACTTTACCGAAGTGAGTTCATGGAGTAGAAATAAATGTGTGCACAGCAGGAGATACTATCTGTCCAGAACGCTCACGCATCCTGCCTGAGAAGGCAGATATGATCATTTTCCTAAACAAGAACTGTTTCTGATTTTATACTGTACCTGCTGCTAATCTGGACTGGGTTTTACAAGTTGTTTCTTATTGTTTATTTGCTTTTCTGCACCAGGTTAGCCCATCAGTGGGAGCACGGTAACATGTTCAAGTACCTGCAGCATCATACACTCATGTGTAAATGTGTTTTCATGGTTTTCAAAAATAAAGCTCTCTTGAGGAAAGTGTACCTCTGTGAAAATATATTCATAATTTATAATATTTATATTCAAATTCATAGATTTGATATTTAAATTGTAGTTGAAAACAGCCCTGTGAGAAATTCATAGTAAAGTTCATAAAAAGTAAAAATTTCATAGAATTAAAATTGATGGAGAAGGTCAGACTATTTCCTTCAGTTGGTTAGCTAGCTCATTTAAAATATCCTAAGCTTTTTTTTGACCCTGCCTCTTAAAAGAATCGGAATCGAGAATCGTTAGGAACCGGAATCGAAACAAGGAATCGGAATCGGAATCGTTCAAATTCAAACGATACCCAACCCTAGTGTTGAGTAGTGTAAAATTTAGATTGTAATGAGAATATAATCACTTAAATAGTCAGGCATAGCATTAATTTAGTTATTCAAATGTAAGACGGCATAAAAAAATAAATAAAGATGTACCTCATTGTTCCTCCTTGGCTAAATTCAATTTGGCTAAATTCATTTCCACTTTTATGTGGAAAACAAAGCTTAAAAAATTAAGTATTTATTGTGCACTTTAGTTAGATTAATTGAATAAAATGTGTGTGTTTTAAAAGTGTGCTGAAATCATTGATCTTGCACTGGAACGGCATTTAATAGACAGAACCGTAGATCACTGACAAGCCACGCAATATCACGTTCATTATCGAAGGCGATTAATCTGCGATATGAACGCGATATTGCGTGGCTTGTCAGTGAACTACGGTTCTGTCTATTAAATGCCGTTCCATTTGAAAGCAGGTGATGGCGATTTAGTGGTAATCAGGGAACCGGCTTTACTGACGAAATGCGCGTGACAATCGCATGCGATATATCGCCCAGCCCTAGTTGTCACGATACCAAAATTTTGACTTCGATACGATACCTAACTTAAATATCACGATACCGATACTTACCGATACTACGGCAAAAACCTAAAACAGCAGGAAAAGTAAATAAATAACACATGACAGAACTTCTTTCTTCACCAGTGTGCAGACTGATAATTCTGGATTTGAGCTTCATTGCCGTGAAGTTAGAGTTAGATTTAATATAATTTTTAATGTTTATTATTTTCATGCTCAATAAAATTGTAAATTATTTGCTGTTATGCTTTTTTGCTGTTTTTTTTATACATGTAGGTCTTTTTGACAGTAAGATTATTGTAAAAATGTGATTACTGTAAATACTTAGAGCAATGTTATTAAAGCATAAATTGGTTTAAAATAACTGTATATACGCTTCACATATTTATGTATTTTTAAATTAATTTTATTTTTGCAACCAGATATCACTTATTAGACTCAATAATACACCTCAGGTCTGCTTGCACAAGTAAAATAAATAAAAAACACTCATTTAATGTTTGAGAGCATAAACATAATGCTGGTATCACATTCACTAACCTGTCGCTCTTTAAATTCTTTGTACAAATTGGGATGTTTGTCGGCAAGATGCTTTTGACTCCCTTCGCTTGTGTTTTTTTGTAACATCTTTTGCATACGAGCTTTGTGGTGTCCGTGGGCTTGCTCTGACTGTCAGCAATGTAAGCCAAATAATGCCATATTTCGCTTCGTGCATCTGCTTTCTCAACAATTTGTGGACGGTCTGCAAGAGCACCTGTATATGCAACCATACCTCTCGTTTCGTCACCATAAAAGCCGTTGCGCAGTTGAGAGGAATAAAGACGTGCTCAATGTGCCTTAGAAGCAGCGTGCTGCACGCACACTGCCCCCTGCTGTCGCACTTTAGGAAATAAAGCTGACACTCAAAGTACCGGTACTAATAAAATGAAGAACTGGACCGTTTTTAAAAGCAGGGTATCGCGATACCTTTCTAGTACCGGTATTTCGTGCAACACTACTCTAGATGCTTGTGTTCGTGCTGCAGAAGCTACTGAGCCAAAATAAAGCGTTATTTCTAATCTTTACTATAGTTTGTATACAGTGTGCAAGGTTTATGCGCAAGCTCCAAGTCTTATTCGCTGTTTTAAGGCAGGAACACACCAAGCCGATGGACGGCCGTCTGGCAGTTTTTGTTGGCTGAAGTTGGTCCTTGTCGCCTTCGTTTTTTTGGCCAATTCGAAATGTTGAATCGGAGCTCGTCGGTCCGTCGGGCCATCTGATCATTCTGATTGGCTGTTTAGATACTGCCTCCTGCTGGTTCGGAAAGGCATTTCATCTTACGCAGGCGCAGAACGGACGTGCTACTTGGCCGTCGGCTGTTGAGCGTCGGTTTGGTGTGTCAGGGCAACTTTGGACCCAGACGCTGCCGACGAGAACCAACCCCGCAGTCTGCTTTCGTCGCCACTAGTTCGTCAGCGTCGGCTTGGTGTGTTCCGGCCTTTAAGTGTATCTCTGTGGTAGAATTACAGCACCACATACTGGTCTGGCATGTATACTACATAGTTTTGAGTCGTTTCAGTGGTTTTGTGTACGCAGATATTTCTTGAGACGAGGAAAAAAAAAAAAGATCGGACAAGGGTAAGCTCCGGCTGAGTTAGATGGTGATTGACACTGAACAGAAGAAAATCAGTCCAGTCTCTCCAGCTGTAAATGTCATTGGCTTTTAAAGTCTTGTGTTGCTTATAATACATTTTGACATTCAAAATTCAAACAGACAGACATGGATTCCTGCTGTAATGCGTTGTGTATGCAGAAAATGGGGATAGTTCACTTAGCTTGAGTTATTGACCCCAGACAGACACAAAATAAAAGGTATTTTTTCCCTCTTAATCTGAGTTTTTGTCCTAACCATCCACGATGGCGACACGCAAATGTTCCGTTTTTGAAACGGTTTCTATTTCTCCGCAACGTCGCGGCTGGAACAGCAACACAAATTGTGGCAATGATAATATCAGGTACTGTTTATGTGCTTTATGTAATGTTAAAAGTGTCTAATGTGAGTTTGAATATCATTCTGTGTTCACAGCTTTTTAGCTGTAATGAAAACCACACTGGCTAATACACCTCAGATGTTGAAAATAAATAAATGGGAACAAGAACGTTCAAAATTGCAACTCAGTGCGAACAAACGTGTATTATATGACAAAGATTAGTTTCAGACACACTATGTATTTTAAATTGTTTAAATGGTGTAATATTTATAAATTTTACTATGTACTTATTTCCTTGTGTCTGCTGTGCTCGTGCCGAGAGAGCCCGCCCACACTCTCTTCTGATTGGCTGTGGTTTTTGATTGATTTTATCGCTTCTCATTGTCGTGTCGTGTCTGGTGTGGACAGTCAGATTGCTTGTCGCTGGAATCTTACCGCATCACGTCTGGTCACAACATGGTGTTACTCATTCTCTCTCCTCAACGTTATAGCTACGCCCCTTAATGCTAATTGGTTACGTGATTGTTGTTGGTGTCAGCGGACTAACTTCCAAAGTGTTTTTCTAAAATCTACTTACTCCACCTTGAAATTCTCAGTACAGTAACATGGGATTTGTCAATAATGTTTAAAAAATAATAACTTAAGATCGTTAACATTCACTAATTTCTAAAAAGGCATCAAAGTGATATTTTATAGCAGTTGTCTAGTTTCTGCTATTAATAATGATAATTAATAATTCATTACATTTATATAGCACTTTTCTAGGTACTCAAAGCGCTTTACATATGGAAGGGGGAATCTCCTCCACCACCACCAATGTGCAGCATCCACCTGGAAATTTGTCCAGGATGTCGGGGTTAAACCCCTGCTCTTTTTGAAGGACATCCTTGGATTTTTAACGACCACAGAGAGTCAGGACCTCAGTTTAAGGTCTCATCTGAAGGACGGTGCTTTTTTGACAGTATAGTGTCCCCATCACTATACTGGGGTGTTAGGACCCACACAGACCACAGGGTGAGCACCCCCTGCTGGCCTAACTAACTCCTCTTCCAGCAGCAACCTAGTTTTCCCAGGAGGTCTCCCATCCATGTACTAACCAGGCTCAGCCCTGCTTGGCTTCAGTGGGCAACCAGTCTTGGGCTACAGGGTGATATGGCTGCTGGTTATGCTGATATGGCTATTACATCAGGGCTAACTTTTATGTATATATGAATATTTCTCTCTTTGGGTCTTTTTTCTTCCATTTTAGATATGATTAAAGTGGAGGAGGAGAGTGAAGAACTGAGTGAAGTGGAGGAGAAACATCATGTCAAACCTGAAGAAAAACCTTTGAGTATCTCAAAGACTAAAAATACATTTTTAAAGAAAACAAGATCCAAGAAATCTTTCACCTGCACTCAGTGTGGAAAGAGTTTCTCAACCAAACAAAGTCTTGATGTTCACATGAGGATCCACACTGGCGAGAAGCCGTTCACATGTGATCAGTGTGGAAAGAGCTTCACAACCAAACAAAGTCTTGATGTTCACATGAGAGTTCATACTGGAGAGAAGCCGTTCACTTGCGATCAGTGTGGAAGGAGATTCTCAAACAATCGTAATCTTGAGATTCACATGAGGATCCACACTGGAGAGAGACCGTTCACATGTGACCAGTGTGGAAAGAGCTTCACAACCAAACAAAGTCTTGATGTTCACATGAAAGTTCATACTGGTGAGAAGCCGTTCACATGCGATCAGTGTGGAAGGAGATTCTCAAACAATCGTAATCTTGAGCTTCACATGAGGATCCACACTGGAGAGAAGCCATTCGCATGTGATCAGTGTGAAAAGAGTTTCACACAAAAAGGAAGTCTTAAGGAACACATGAAGAAACACACTGGAGAGAAGCCCTATATATGCAGTCAATGTGGAAACAATTTTACATACAAACATAGTCTTGATGTTCACATGAGAGTTCATACTGGAGAGAAGCCGTTCAAGTGTGAACAGTGTGGGAAGAGTTTCACAAACAATTATAGTCTTGAGATTCACATGAGAATCCACACCGGAGAGAAGCCATTCACATGTGATCAATGTGGCAAAACGTTTCTTACCTCATCAAACCTGAAGAAACACCTGACAGTTCATTTGAAGGAGAAGCCATATTCATGTTCTGTGTGTGGAAAGAGTTTTTCACAGCGGCAAAGTTTACAAACACATCAGAAAATACATACCGGTTTGAAAGAATATGTGTGCTTTGAGTGTGAGAAGACTTTTACTACAGCAAACATTTTAAAAAAACACCGGAGAATTCACACTAGAGAAAAGCCTTACAAGTGTTCAGACTGCAACAAAAAATTCATTCTGTCATCATCTCTGAAAACACATGTGAGAATCCACACAGGGGAAAAGCCTTACAAGTGTTCAGACTGCGACAAAAAATTCATTCTGTCATCATCTCTGAAAACACATGTGAGAATCCACACAGGAGAAAAACATTACAAGTGTTCACACTGTGACAAGAGATTCAGTGTGTCAGCAAATCTGAAAAGACATGAGATGATCCACATGGGGGAAAAACCTTACAAGTGTTCACACTGCGGCAAGAGATTCAGTCTGTCATCATCTCTGAAAAGACATGAGATGATCCACACGGGAGAAAAACCTTACAAGTGTTCACATTGTGGAAAGAGATTCAGTGTGTCAGCAAATCTGAAAATGCATGAAAGGATCCACACGGGAAAAAAACCTTACAAGTGTTCACACTGTGACAAGAGATTCAATCGGTCAACAAATCTGAAAAGGCATGAGAAGATCCACATCAGAGAGAAGCCGCACGTGTGTAAGACTGGAGAAACTGGAAGATAGGGCTACTCTCTGAGAAAACGAAGGAAATTAACATTTGTACTCCTCCTTGCAAATTTATTATCCCCACAGCGACACCATCACAAGAAGTTGGATTACCTCAATATTGTCTTAAATGTAAATTCTTTCCCTTTGCCCCTCTTTCCCCATATCTTTTCTCCCCATGCTGAAATCACCTGAAATTTTACCCAAAAGTCTATAAGGTTTAATATGAACAATTATCATAAAACACTATGCATGTTTGGTATCATTTTAAATGTCTCAGTGCGACTGGTACAAAGGTCTCATTCCCACAGAGAGTTTAGAGAAAATTATGTGTGATGAGGTTCATCAATGTCAAGTCAAGTCACCTTTATTTATATAGCGCTTTTTGCAATGCAGATTGTGTCAAATCAGCTTTACATTGATAACTGGTATATAATTTTGGCTGCACAGCAGCTCTTAAAGAATAGTGTCAATGCAGGCAGATCAGAAGCACTGTTGAATATCAAATGTCAAGTCAAATGTCAAGTGTCCCCAACTAAGCAAGCCAAAAGGCGACAGCGGCAAGGAACCCAAACTCCAACAGGTGACATCAGGTGGCAAACAGGTGTTAAAATGGAGTAAAAAAACCTTGGGAGAAACCAGGCTTAGTCGGGGGGCCAGTTCTCCTCTGGCGAACAGTGCTTTGTTACGATTCAGGTTGCTATCGTAAGTCCGATAGGATCGCAACATTCAAAGTATTTATTCCAGTTCCATCCAGTTGAGGATCGTATTCATCACGCCGGTATGGACGGTTTATTGAGGAGCTGTGCCACTGGCTGTCGTGTTGATGAGGCCTTCACAATGGATGATCTAGTTGACTCAATCTCTGCTGATACTTCAGGGCTGCGTTGTGGTCGTGTCATGGCGCCGGTCCTCGATCTCACCTGGAATATGGCCCGGATCCAGTTGACTACGATAAACCTTGGGATAAACAGAAAGACTAATATTAGCGTAGATGCCATTCTTCTTCTGATGTAATGAGTACATCTGGTGTTATAGGAAGTGTTCCCCGTTCCGGCTGACCTAATTTATGCAGCCTAATAATCCTTTAACGGATTTGAAAATATAAATTGATAATGTGTTATGTGTATGCCAGGTTAAAGAGATGCGTTTTTAGTCTAGATTTAAACTGACAGAGTGTGTCTGCATCCCGAACAATGCTAGGGAAGATTGTTCCAGAGTTTAGGTGCCAAATAGGAGAAGGATCTACCACTTGCGGTTGATTTTGATATTCTAGGTATTATCAGCTGGCCTGAATTCTGAGATCGCAATAGACGCGAAGCTCTATAATGCATTAAGAGCTCGCTCAGGTACTGGGGAGCTAAACCATTTAGTGCTTTGTAAGTAATTAGCAAGATTTTAAAATCTATACGATGTTTAACAGGAAGCCAATGCAGTGTTGACAGAACTGGGCTAATATGGTCATACTTCCTAGTTCTAGTAAGAACTCTAGCTGCTGCATTTTGTACGAGCTGTAGTTTATTTATCAAGCGAACAGAACAACCACCCAGTAGAGCGTTACAGTAATCTAGCCTTGAGGTTATGAACGCATGAACTAACTGTTCTGCATTCTTCATTGAGAGCTTATGTCGTAGTTTAGATATATTTTTAAGATGGAAGAATGCGGTTTTACAGATGCTAGTAACATGGCCTTCAAATGAAAGATTGGTATCAAAGAGCACACCCAGGTTCCTAGTTGACGACGAAGACTTAACAGAGCAGCCATCAAGTGTTAGACAGTATTCTAGGCTATTATGTGAAGTTTTTGGTCCAAAAAATAAAGAATCTTTGTTTCTGAATTTAGTTGTAAGAAATTACTGGTCATCCAATTTTTTAGATCAGCTATGCATTCTGTTAATTTTGTGAATTGGTAAGTTTCGTCAGGGTGCGAAGAAATATAGAGCTGAGTATCATCAGCATAGTGAAAACTAGCGCCATGCTTCCTAATGATATCTCCCAAGGGTAGCATGTACAGAGTGAAAAGCAACGGTCCTAGTACTGAGCCTTGCGGTACTCCATATTTAACTTGTGATCGATATGACCCCTCTCCGTTTACTACTACAAACTGATAAGGGTCAGATAAGTATGATTTGATCCATGACAGTGCAATTCCACTAATGCCAACATAATTTTTGTTCTATTTAAAAGAATATTGTAATCAATAGTGTCAAATGAGACACTATCCAGTAGCACTAATAGAGAGATACAACCACGATCTGATGATAAGAGCAAATCATTATTCACTCTAATGAGAGCAGTCTCAGTTTTCCTGTAGCTCAGTGGTTAGAGCATGGCACTAGCAATGCCAAGGTCATGGGTTCGATCCCAGAGATTGCACATACTCCTATACAAATGTATAGTATAATGCAATGTAAGTCGCTTTGGATAAAAGCGTCTGCCAAATGCATAATTGTAAATGTAAATGTACTATGGTACGGTCTAAATCCTCACAGATACTATTTCTTTCTAAAAAGGAACATAGTTGTGATGAAACTGCCTTTTCTAGTATTTTTGACAGAAAATGAGATTTGAGATCGGCCTGTAATTGACTAATTCTCTGTGATCAATTTGTGTTTTTTTTTAATAAGAGGTTTAATAATAGCCAGCTTAAATGTTTTTGGTACGTATCCTCGTGATAAAGATGAATTGACGATATTAAGAAGAGGATTTATGACCTCTGGAAGCATCTCTTTCAATAGCTTAGTCAGTATAGGGTCTAACGTACATGTTGATTTTGATTATTTGACAATTTAGATGATTATTCTTCTCCTAAAGCAGTAAATGAATTGAATTTTTCTTCAGGGACACTACAATGCACTGTTTGACGCGATATTGTAGTAGACGGTTGCATTGTTATAATTTTTTCTCTAATATTATCAATCTTGCAAGTAAAGAAGTTCATAAAGTCATTACTGCTGTGCTCTTTGGAAACATCAGAAGTTGAAGCTTTATTTCTTGTTAATTTAGCCACTATATCAAATAAATACCTAGGGTTGTGCTTATTTTCTTCTAAAAGTTTTGAAAAATAGGCAGATCTAGTAGTTTTTAAGGTTTTTCTGTACTCAATCATTCTCTCTCTCTCTCTCTCTCTCTCTCTCTCCACAAATGCGAAATACTTCTAGTTTTGTTTTCTTCCAGCTGCGCTCCATTTTTCTGGCTGCCACTTTTAGGGCCTGAGTGTGCTCATTGTACCATGGCATTGGATTAGTTTGCTTAATCTTTTTTTAAACGCAAAGGAGCAAATGAGTCTAATGTGCTGGAAAAGACAGAGGCAATAGTTTCTGTTGCAACATCGAGGTCTTCTAAGCTGTGTGGTATGCTAAGGTGATGAAACTGATCAGGAAGATTATTTATAAAGCGATCTTAAGTGGTAGAGGTGATGGTTCTACCATATTTATGGCAGGGAGGGAGTTTAGCCGCCTTGACTAAATGTATACACGAGACTAGATGATCTGAGATGTCGTCACTCTGCTGCAGAATTTCAATGGCATCAATATTGATTCCATGTGACAATATTACATCTAAAGTATGATTACAACAATGAGTGGGTCCTGACACGTGTTGTCTAACACCAATAGAGTTTAGACTGTCTGTAAATGCCAATCCCAATGAATCTTTTTTATTATCTACATAGATATTAAAATCACCAACTACAAGGACTTTATCTGCAGCTTGTACTAACTCCGATAGAAAATCAGCAAATTCTTTGATAAAGTCTTTATGGTGTCCTGGTGGCCTGTATACAGTAGCCAGCACAAATGTCAACTTATATAATGTTACATAAAGCACCATCACTTCGAAGGAATTATATTTGAAAGACTTCTGGCTGATACTGTAAATATTACTATAAATTACAGCAACACCTCCCCCTTTGCCTTTCTGATGAGGATTGTGTCGATAATCATAACCTTGAGGGCTAGACTCATTTAGAGTAATTTAATCGTCCGGTGTCTCCAACAACTCAGGGAAGCCCACAATCAACATAAAAGTTCTTTGTTTTTGCCGCATGTTTTGATGGTCAGTTGGAAAGTCAATGGACTGCCATAGCAGTGATTTCCATTGTAGGAAATTTGACATCTTCAACATGTCCTAACCAGATGTGCTGCGACACGCGATAAAAGGTATCTTTTCCATTTTAATCAGAGATTTTGTCCTAACCAGCTGCGACGATGACACGCAAATATTCTATTTTAGAAATATCAAGTTGTTGTTTAACTTTCCAATCAGAATCAAAACCTTGACTAACCATTTTCTTAATAATCTCTGCAAATGTCTTTGAAGTGAGGGCTTCAGAGCAGAGCTGCTTACAGCATTTGCTCTCTTCCGTTTCATTATCTGTATCAGGACTGATCAAGTTACTGATCAAGTTACTCAATTTGTCAGCCATATCTTAGTCAAAGTTAATACTCACCTGAAATAGATTGAGGCGGCGATCTTTAAACAACACAGCTTTGGCTTCTGCGTGATGAAACTGCAAAGTATGTCAATGAAATTCAGTCCCTTTATGTTGCAGTTTTTTTTGCAGCCATGTGTTAAGCCCAAGCAACCCAAGCCCAAGTGAAAATCTATTTGTTTCTCTTGCTGGGAGTGGTCCACTGATGAAAGACTGAACTTTTAGTCTTTTAAACGTTTCAAAAAGTTAATTAAAATCCCTTTTAAAGAGTTCTGACTGCTCCTTCCGAATATCATTCTTTCCCACATGGTGATTAGTTGATTTGCAGTCTTATATTTCATCAGAATGCTCTTAAGTTCCCTGTTTACATCAGAAACTGTTGCTCATGGAAGGCAGCACGTAGTTGCGTTCCTGCTGCTAATGTTTCTGATAATAGAGTCACCCACTATCAGAGTCCTGGGCTCGGCTGCTCTCTGAGCTGAGTGTCGCTGTCTGCTTGACCTTGAGCTGCAGTTAGCATCAGTGTTAGCTGCTGACTGATATGATTTGTGTCCGATCATGTTTGGGGATTCCTCACCCACATTCATTAACACTTCAAATCTGTTCTCCAGATGTATTGGCGGTGGTAGGGAACCAGTGTCCTTTTAAGGGTATCATTATTGTTGATAGAGAGATAAAAATAACCCAACTAGCCGATAACATTACACTGTTTATTCCATAGTAAAAAAAAAAGGTTTCTGTTGCTATTGAATTATTCAGTGTATTTTTACGGGCATCTGGTGTATGCTTGAATCTAGCTAATTGTCAGTTTATGGCCATCAAGGAATTTACTGAAACATCTTATGGTACCCCTTAAAAAAAATAAATTAATGACTAATAAGAGATATTTCTTTAAGGGGCAGAGTTCTAATTACAAATGCTGAGGGTGTCTCTAGACTGACTTTAAATAATGCATTTAAAGTTAAATGGCTTTGTCAGATCATCAGAAATCCTTACTCCATCTGGAATTTTATCCCCTCCCATATCATTTCAAACCTGGGTAATACACATTTTCGTCTTAGTTGTAATTATAATATTCATTAAAAAATAATAAACAAAAATAAAACAACATATCTGTCATAAACATGACATTGCAGATTAATTATCAAACTTAAGAAACTACTTAGCTTTATGGGTTAACATTACATTACATTGTTTTGGTGACACTTTAGTAAAGGGAACACACATAAACTATTAACTATGACTTTTCCTCAATAATCTCCTAATATATTGCTTATTAATAGTTAATTGTTAAGTTTAGGTACAAACCCGATTCCAAAAAAGTTGCGACACTGTACAAATTGTGAATAAAAACAGAATGCAATGATGTGGAAGTTTCAAATTTTATTCAGAATACAACATAGATGACATATCAAATATTTAAACTAAGAAGATGCGCAAATGTTTTCTTTGGGTGAAAGATCTGGACTGCAGGCTGGCCATTTCAGTACCCGGATCCTCCTTCTACGCAGCCATGATGTTGTAATTGATGCAGTATGTGGTCTGACATTGTCATGTTGGAAAATGCAAGGTCTTCCCTGAAAGAGACGACGCCTGGATGGGAGCATATGTTGTTCTAGAACTTGGATATACCTTTCAGCATTGATGGTGCCTTTCCAGATCTGTAAGCTGCCCATGCCACATGCACTCATGCAACCCCATACCATCAGAGATGCAGGCATCTGAACTGAGCGCTGATAACACCTTGGGTTGTCCTTGTCCTCTTTAGTCCGGATGACATGGTGTCCCAGTTTTCCAAAAAGAACTTAAAATTTTGATTGTCTGACCACAGAACAGTTTTCCACTTTGCCACAGTCCATTTTAAATGAGCCTTGGCCCAGAGAAAACACCTGCGCTTCTGGATCATGTTTAGATATGGCTTCTTTTTTGACGTATAGAGTTTTAGCCGACAACGGCGAATGGCACGGTGGATTGTGTTCACCGACAATGTTTTCTGGAAGTATTCCTGAGCCCATGTTGTGATTTCCATTACAGTAGCATTCCTGTATGTGATGCAGTGCCGTCTAAGGGCCCGAAGATCACAGGCATCCAGTATGGTTTTCTGGCCTTGACCCTTACACACAGAGATTGTTCCAGATTCTCTGAATCTTTGGATGATATTATGCACTGTAGATGATGATAACTACAAACTCTTTGCATTTTTTCTCTGAGAAACCCCTTTCTGATATTGATCCACTATTTTTCGCGGCAGCATTGGGGGAATGGGTGATCCTCTGCCCATCTTGATTTCTGAGAAACACTGCCACTCTGAGAGGCTCTTTTTATAGCCAATCATGTTGCCAATTGACCTAATAAGTTGCGAATTGGTCCTCCAGCTGTTCCTTATATGTACATTCAACTTTTCCGGCCTCTTATTGCTACCTGTCCCAACTTTTTTGGAATGTGTAGCTCTCATGAAATCCAAAATAAGCCAATATTTGGCATGACATTTCAAAATGTCTCACTTTCATCATTTGATATGTTATCTATATTCTATTGTGAATAAAAAATAAGTTCATGAGATTTGTAAATTATTGCATTCCTTTTTTATTCACAATTTGTAAGGTGTCCCAACCTTTTTGGAATCGGGTTTGTATTAGGTAGGATAAAAAAATGTAGAATACGTTCATGCAGATCACAGCATTAATATGTGCTTTATAATTTCTAATAAATAGCCAATATATTAGTAATATGCATGCTAATAGTAATAATTATGTCATCTTTTTCAAGAAATTTGATATTGTCTATTATCTGACCTTCAGTTGGACGAAGCTTTAAAAAAACATTATTAAATGAAAACTATTCATGACACTGTTATAAAATTATTTGAAGTAGTGTTGCCACTCAATGACATTTTAATGACAAACTCAATTTGTACCACTGTAGTTGAGGTAAAAAAAATATATTCTTTACACTATTATAATGGCCTCATGACAGACAATGTCAAAAACCAACCACATGAGAGTTTAATGTAATGTTAACTTATAAAGCTTAATAATGTCAAGTTGTCATGACAAAGACACTGACAGGTTATGATGGGTTTACGTCAAGTTGTCATAACAAAGACATCTCAAACAATGTCATCTTTGCATTAAAAATGACATCATTGAGCGAATGACATTTAATAGCAGTTGTCATAATCATGCATAAAACCTCCTTCATATTCATGACGTGTCACGTCATGATTATGAAGGGGTCATGCCAGTCTTCAAGTAAAGTGTTACCAAAATTTTTGACTTGGTGTGCAAAGGCCTTAATGCAGATGTTGAGCGATTGTTGTTGGGGTCACCTGAATAACTTCCAAATAGTGATTTTCAAAATCTACTTACTCTGCCTTGAAGTTCTCACTACAGAAACATGGAATTTGTCAATAATGTTTTTAAAATAACAATTGAAGATCAGTTATCCTCATTCATTGAAAGTTTTAGGGACATTACTTAACATTCATTAATTTATAAAAAAGCATCAAAGTGATGATAATATTTTATAGCAGTTGTCTAGTTTCTGCTATTACATCATGGCTCACTTTTTTGTTATTATGTATATTTCTCTCTCTGGATCTTTTTTCTTCCATTTTAGATATGATTAAAGATGAGGAGGAAAGTGAAGAACTGAGTGAAGTGGAGGAGAAACATCATGTCAAACCTGGAGAAAAACCTTTGAGTCGCTCAAAGACTAAAAAGACATTTTTAAAGAAAACAAGTTCCAAGAAATCTTTCACCTGCACTCAGTGTGGAAAGAGTTTCACGTACAAATGTCAGCTTGAGATTCACATGAGAGTTCATACAGGAGAGAAGCCATGCATATGCACTCAGTGTGGACAGAGATTCAGACAAAAAGGAAGTCTTAATGTTCACATGAAGATCCACACTGGAAAGAGACTATTCACATGTGATCAATGTGGAAAGAGTTTTACAAGCAAACGAAATCTTGAACGTCACATGAGGATCCACACTGGTAAGAAGCCATGCATATGCACTCAGTGTGGACAGAGATTCAGACAAAAAGGAATTCTTGATGTTCACATGAAGATCCACACTGGAGAGAGACCGTTCACATGTGATCAGTGTGGAAAGAGCTTCACAACCAAAGGAAATCTTGATGTTCATATGAGAGTTCATACTGGTGAGAAGCCGTTCACATGTGATCAATGTGGAAAGAGATTTTCAACCAATCGTCATCTTGAGCTTCACATGAGAATCCACACTGGTGAGAAGCCATGCATATGCACTCAGTGTGGACTGAGATTCAGACAAAAAGGAAGTCTTAATGTTCACATGAAGATCCACACTGGAGAGAGACCGTTCACATGTGATCAGTGTGGAAAGAGCTTCACAACTAAACAAAATCTTAATTTTCACATGAGAGTTCATACTGGTGAGAAGCCGTTCACATGCGATCAGTGTGGAAAGAGTTTCACAACCAATCGTTATTTTGAGATTCACATGAGGATCCACACTGGAGAGAGACAGTTTACATGTGATCAATGTGAAAAGAGTTTCACACAAAAAGGAATTCTTAAGGAACACATGAAGATCCACACTGGAGAGAAGCCGTATGTATGCAGTCAATGTGGAAACAATTTCAGAAACAAGTATAGTCTTGATGTTCACATGAGAGTTCATACTGGAGAGAATCCGTTCACATGTGATCAGTGTGGGAAAGGTTTTACAAACAATTGTAAACTTAAGATTCACATGAGGATCCACACTGGAGAGAAGCCATTCACATGTGATCAATGTGGCAAAACGTTTCTTACCTCATCAAACCTGAAGACGCATCAGAAAACACACACTGGTGTGAGAGAGTTCATGTGCTTTGAGTGTGAGAAGACTTTTATTACTGTGAGCCAATTTAAACAGCACCAGAGGATTCACACTGGAGAAAAACCTTACAAGTGTTCACTCTGTGACAAGAGATTCAGGCAGTCATCATCTCTGAAAAGACATGAGAGGATCCACACTGAAGAGAAGCTGGAAGATAGGGCTACTTTCAGAGAAAATGAAGGAAATTAACATTACAACTCCTTGAAATTTTTTTTTATCCCCACAGAGACGCCAACACAAGAAGTTGGATCGCCTCAATATTGCCTTAATTTACATTTCTTTCCCTTTGCCCCTCTTCCCCCATATCATTTCTCCTCATGCTGAAATCACCTGAAATTTTATCCAAAAGTCTACAAAGTTTAATATGAACAATTATCATAAAACACTATGCAGTTTTGGTATTATTTTAAATGTCTCAGTGCGACTGGTAGAAAATTCTCATTCTCACAGAGGTGAACACAAATGTAATAAAGTTTTTAAGAGTTTAGAGAAAATTATGTGTCATGACTTTCATCAATGTCTCCAACAACTCAGGGAAGCCCACAATCAACATAAAAGTTCTCTGTTTTTGCCGCATGGTTTGATGGTCAGTTGGAAAGTCAATGGACTGCCATAGCAGTGATTTACATTGTAGGAAATTTGACATCTTCAATGTGTCCTAACCAGATGTGCTGCGACACACGATAAAAGGTATCTTTTCAATGTTAATCAGGGGCTGTATTCACAAAACATTTTATCTTACCACTAAATACCCCTTTTCCACCAAGGCAGTTTGAGAGCTGGTTCGAAGCCAGAGGCTAGTTTCAAAATCAGTTCTTTGTCTTTCGACACACAAAACACCAGCTAACACCAACCAAATACATAATAATAATGAAACACATAAGAAATAGATATAACAGTAAAAACAGAGAATTTTGCTATCTAGATAGAAGAGTTAGGAAACATCAGGGAGTTTTTTGTTGTCCGTAAGAGCGGATCTAAATGGATCTTCCTCACGCAGAGGGATAACGGTTTTTATTTGTCAGGTAGCTGTGCATTTAAACATTACCCTTACAGACAAATCTTCCTGGACTAACTCTAAACAGAGCTGCATCCAGGGATAACTAAAAATATTTGTCAGGTAGCTGTGCATTTAAACATTACCCTTACAGACAAATCTTCCTGGACTAACTCTGTAGACAAATCTTCCTGGACTGACTCTATACACTCATTCCAGAGGTTAATGACAGAGCTGCATCCAGGGATAACTCTAAAAAAAAATGAAAATATTTGTCAGGCAGCTGTGCGTTTAAACAGTACCCTTACAGACAAATCTTCCTGGACTAACTCTAAACAGAGCTGCATCCAGGGATAACTCTAAAAAAAAATGAAAATATTTGTCAGGCAGCTGTGTGTTTAAACAGTACCCTTACAGACAAATCTTCCTGGACTAACTCTATACAGAGCTGCATCCAGGGATAACCAAAAAAAAGAAGAAAAAACTTACTTCCTAATTCTCCCAGCTCTTTCAACCAGACAGCAAGATATAAAATGCATTAAAAGTCAGAAAATAAAAGAAATACATAAAATATATAAAATGCATTAAAAATGAAATAAATAAAAAAATAAGAAAAAGTTGAAAGAATAAAAAGATAATGTGTATAAAATAAAGTATAAACAGTTCGGACATAGCACAGTGCTCAATCAGTAAATGCATAGGTAAAAAGATGTGTTTTGAGTCTGGATTTGAATGTGGCTACTGTTGGAGCACATCTGATCTCTTCTGGAAGCTGGTTCCAGCTGCGGCTGGCGTAACAGCTAAAAGCAGACTCTCCTTGCTTTGAGTGAACCCTTGGTATTTCTAAGTGACTTGATCCTGATGATCTGAGCGATCTGTTTGGTTTGTATTCTATGAGCATATATGCAATGTATTGAGGTCCTAAGCCGTTGAGTGATTTATAAACAAGTAACAGTACTTTAAAATCAATTCTAAATGCAACTGGAAGCCAGTGCAAGGACCTGAGGACTGGTGTGATGTGTTCATGTTTTCTGGTTCTGCTCAGGATCCTGGCAGCAGCGTTCTGTACGAGCTGCAGCTCTCTTATGGTCTTTTTGGGAAGACCAGTGAGGAGCCCATTGCAATAATCCACCCTGCTGGTGATGAAAGCATGAACAAGTTTCTCTAAGTCTTGACTGGAGACAAAGCATCTAATTCTTGCAATATTTTTGAGATGATAATATGCTGATTTAGTTATTGTCTTTACATGGCTACTGAAACTCAGGTCTGACTCCAAAATCACACCAAGATTCTTACCTTGATTTTTAAGTGTTTGACCCCTAGAGTGAAGGTATATGTGTTCACTTTGAGAACTTCATCTTTGTTTCCAAACGCAATGACTTCAGTTTTGTCTTTGTTTAACTGAAGGAAGTTTAGGCACATCCAATTTTTTATTCCATCAATGCATTGGCACAGGGAGTCAATGGGGCTGTAGTCGTTAGGTGATAGGGCTAGGTAAATCTGGGTGTCATCTGCATAGCTGTGATATGCAATTTGGTTCTTTCTCATTATTTGGCTCAATGGCAGCATATAAAGGTTGAACAGGAGGGGTGCAAGTATTGAACCTTGAGGGACTCCGCATGTCGTGGATGTCGACTCAGACTTATGGTCACCGATACTCACATAATAACCTCTCCCTTCTAAGTATGACCTGAACCATTTAAGGACCATCCCAGAAAGCCCAACCCAGTTTTCCATCCTGTCAAGAAGAATGTTGTGATCGACAGTGTCAAACGCAGCACTGAGATCGAGAAGAACCAGCACTGATAATTTACCTGAATCTGTGTTTAGGCGAATATAATTTATTATCTGTATGAGCGCTGTCTCTGTGATGCGGTCGGAAACCAGATTGAAAGTTGTCAAAATATCCATTCAAGCTTAAGAACTTGTTCAGCTGATTGAAAACAACTTTTTCAATGATCTTGCCTATGAAAGGAAGATTTGAGATTGGTCTGTAGTTGCTCAATATGGTGTTATCCAGATTGCTCTTTTTCAGGAGGGTCTTAATAACTGCAGTTTTCAGGGATTTTGGAAAAGTCCCAGAGAGAAGTGAGGCGTTGACCACTTCTAGTAGATCTGCTTCTAAACTGTTAAACACGCTTTTGAAAAAAGATATAGGAAGTGTGTCAAGGGCGCAGGTTGATGTTTTTAGGTGCTGTACTGTTTCTTCCAAAATGTTACCATTAATTGCTTCGAAAACAGACATAATAGCTACTTTCTGAGGTTGTGAACTGATCTGTTTTACCCCAGTGCAGCTCAAGGATGTGCTGATCGCCTTTCTGATATTATTAATTTTCTCAGAGAAGGAGGAAGCAAACTCCCAGCATTTGCTGTCTGAGAGCATTTCACTGGGAATCTGACTTGGGGGTTTGTTAGTCTCTCTATTCAGTAGCAAAAAGAGTGCGGGTGTTGTTTAAGTTTCTGTTTATAATATTTGACAAGAAGGTCTGTCTAACTTTGCCTAGTTCCACATTGAAAGCATGAAGGATATCTTTATAGATGTTATAGTGGATTTCAAGTTTTGTCTTTCTTCACATGCGCTCAGCTTTTCTGCATTTGTACTGGTAATCAGACAATATTTATTTGATAAAGATTTATTTTTGGTGTCTCATTGATTCAAATCTATAAATCAAAATGTTTTGCATTTATGAAAAAGTTCAGCACCTAAGGCTCTATCACTATTGCCTCAATGGTGTTCAGTGTCTTTGGGTGGATTAGGACTGTTTGTGATTTGGTCTTAGTGACTTAGGATTCCTCTTGACTACTCCTAATGTTTCAGATTTATGAGCTAGTTTTTGCGCTAAATGCTTTGAAATACTCTTAAAGCAAAAATTTAGGATTCCTAAAATTAGGACTGACACGCCCATTTTGTTTACTTTTAGCCTTAAGATGCTTTGTGAATACGGCCCCAGAGTTTTTGTCCTAACCAGCTGCGACAGTGACACGAGAATATTTTATTTTAGAAATAGTTTCCATTTCTCTGCGATGTCACGTTTGGAACTGCAACGCAAAGTATGGTCATAAAAAGAATATCGAAAGCACTTGTCAGAGGCACAAAACTAATTTTATCTTTAGCTAAGTGCCTATTACCATCATATTCCAAACAGAATTTAATTAATAAATCGGACCTAACTGTTATATATAGTTTATATATTTAGATTGTGTTTGCGCACATGGTATCAGAAAGCAACGTATACCCACATGATGACAGGAAGAAACTATATTAATGGTCAACATCAGGTCAAACTAAATATTATTTTAACCTACAGGATAATGTTGGTGCACTAATTTGTTCTTTGTTTACATTAGTTCAAAGTTACTGTTGGTTTTAGTGTAAAAGATTGTAGCCTACCTTGTCATTACACATTTTTAAAAAAGAACTCAAGCTTCAGTATTTGATTTCTGTTTTAGTCTGAAAATCTTATAGTAACAGTAATGTCTTGAAAGTTATGAAAATGAAACGCCAACCAAGCTGGCATTTCAATGTTGTTTCAACGTTGAATCAACGTCAGGTACCATGGTTGGATCACCGTTGGATTACCTTTCGGTTTTTACAAATTGGATCAACGTTAATATTGTGACGTTGTTTCACCGTTGATATCGCGTCGTGGTTTCACCGTCTTATGGTTGAATTAACGTTGGATTACTTTTCGATTCTGCAAATTGGATCAACGTTGAAAATGCGACGTTGTTTCACCCTGTTACCTTCAATACGGATAAATACACTATTTTACATTAAATTACAATCTAGTTTGCGTTTGTACGAACATGACAATACTAAATAATTACTGTACATGCACTAAAAAATACTAAAAATACTGTATAAAACAAAAAACATCTCAACTTTGCAATGTTTAGAGGTAATATTAAAAACCTGTAGCATACAATATGAAAATGCAAGGATTTTTTTCTACAACTACAGCACAAACCGTAAATCAAGGCTTTTCTAGCTCAAAATGCTGCAGAAATCTGTATTAAAGGTGATATAGAGGATCTTTTCGTCGACCGAGAAACCAAAGACTGTTACTGAGTTTTTGAAATGAGCGCATGCATAAGAACAACCCCTCCTTCACATCTCATTTCGAGCGAACGCCTCCCAAAACTCGTGCAGGAGTATTGAAACACGAGTGTTTGTTTACCACCGGCATTCGCTGTGTCGTGTTAGAGGATTCATTATTATGTCGGACTCACCGCAGGTAACTCATAATCTGCAGTTGTTACTCCTGTCTCCTGACAAAAACATTGCATGCGGCGCCTGTAGAGTGTGGAAAGTTACTGGAGCGCGCAGGTGCGCGCGTCTCTCACAAGGAATGTCATGGCAGTGATTGACAAGCCAGAGGGCCAATCGTTTACGCGATAATCGCGTAAACGATTGGCTGATGTTTTTAAGGCCCTACCTCGTGCACACATGATGTATATTAATATTATTCCTTTCAGTGCACCTAATAAATAGTCTTTTATCAGTTAGTAAAGACAGTTTCAAGTAATATTGCAAAAATGTATAAAACAAAACATCCTCTGTAACACCTTTAAGTACCCACATTCATGTGAAAGTGTGAAGTGAAGTGACATGTGGCCAAGTATGGTGACCCATACTCGGAATTTGTGCTCTGCATTTAACTCATCCAAGTGCACACACACAGCAGTGAACACNAAGCCAGAGGGCCAATCGTTTACGCGATAATCGCGTAAACGATTGGCTGATGTTTTTAAGGCCCTACCTCGTGCACACATGATGTATATTAATATTATTGCTTTCAGTGCACCTAATAAATAGTCTTTTATCAGTTAGTAAAGACAGTTTCAAGTAATATTGCAAAAATGTATAAAACAAAACATCTTCTGTAACACCTTTAAGTACCCACATTCATGTGTACTATACCTTCATCTAGATTAAAAAAAAAAAAAACACTTTTTAATTCTTAAGTATTTTAATAATAATTTTTTTTTATTTTGAGAACATCATATGCAGTGTCTGACAGTATTTTGTAAGACCAATAGGCCTCAGTCCATCTAGAGAGGGATTGCACTCCATAAGAAAACTGTCAATTTTGAAGATAAATCAAGAAATGCAGTAATCATCTTCCTACAAAGATGGTTAATGCTGTGGACCAGTGATCGTGACTCGTGTTGACTGTGGTGGTTGTGAATGTGATGACTGGTGAAGGATGTCAAAGAAGGAGGGTACCAATATTTCTGACCTGGAACTGCCTTTTGTGAAGTGGAGGTGCGTGGAACAGTTTGAGAATGGACACATGCCAGGAGCCTGCAACAGAACCATGTTGGTGGAAAAGGGGAATCGGAGCATGTGAGTGCCTGTCTGAGTTTAGTTAATAGCTGGAGACGGCATCAAATTTGACAGAGGCAGCCACCTAGTAATTCACTATGCAGGAAAAATAAAACCCTGTCTTAAATTAAACACATTTAATATGTAAAGGAGAAAAGCCTTGTTCAGTGCTTGGACACATAGTGTAGTGGTGCTTTGGGTGATCCAAGACAGTCGCAGCTCAAGGTCCTTTCTGATGCCGTCCCCTCCTCTCTCTTCACTTGTCCACTGTCATTACTGCTGTGTATGTTAAAAACATCAAAATGTATTACCATTTAATACTTACAGTATAAACCTGTGTAAGTGTATCCCCTGGGGGCTCCATATATTACTAATTATATGGAGAAACATTACACAACAGAATCCTATCTATACTTTGTAAATAAATTAAAATCAACCTAAGTACATCTTTATTCAATTAAGTAATCTAAAATCACAAAATGTTAATAAATCAACTAGAAAAAGAAGTGACAGTGATATAGACAACAATCTCTTAACAAATTGCCAGTAATCAGCCAGGTGAATCTACAAAAAGGAAAGAAATGGTTCACTGAAAAGTCCTTAAAATTAGGAATTAAATTTTTACTATAGACTTTTTCGTATTTCCGGGTTTCTCAGAAGCGGAAGTCGTCATAGTTGGGTAAAGGTTTATGAGGGATTAAATTAATCCTATTTTCTCAAATAGCAAAAGAAAAACTAAACAACAGTGTTTTCACAACTTTCAAAAAGATGAAAAAATAGAGAGAGATTGATAACCGATTTACCGTCACTCCCATAGCTGCTACAGGAAATCGTATTGGCTATAAGTGAAATGCACCAGAAAGTCTCAACAAAGGTGGATCTAATTTCTTTATAATGTAAATATATGTTTCAGAATGGGGCATTTGTATGATTTCTACATATAAATAACCTAGTCTGTCTAACTGCATCACTATATATAGACATTAAAGGTCAAACCATTCGGATGTTCTTTTTATCTAAATAAACAATATATATGACTCTTAAAGGGTTAGTTCAACCAAAAATGAAATTTCTGTCATTAATTACTAGCTCTCATTTCATTCAAAACCCATAAGACCTTTGTTCATCTTCAGAACACAAATTAAGATATTTTTGATGAAATCTGAGCGCTTTCTGATCCCAGACTGGTCTTAGACCATTTTTGTTGTTCTTGTAATTGAGGCAAAGCAGTCCATTCATAGACTCTGGGTTGCAGTCCATCTGGTCCAGAATAAATCTGCAAGATACTGCACTTGCTTCCAATGCCTGCGCACGAATTGATCTTCTTTTCTGAATATGCCTGGCTTCAACTTCACATAAAATCATCTCAAGACCTTCATCATCCAAGTTTTGCTGCTTTAACACATGCAAGTACAAACCCGATTCCAAAAAAGTTGGGACACTGTACAAATTGTGAATAAAAAAGGAATGCAATAATTTACAAATCTCATAAGCTTATATTTTATTCACAATAGAATATAGATAACATCACA
>RJVU01051648.1:144768-159683 GCA_003731715.1 Anabarilius grahami | reverse complement strand
AAAACATAATGGGCCTATAAAATAAGCCTAGTTATTATTTTTGCTGTTCTTGATACATGTAACCTAAATAAATAAGGTTAGGAATAAGGTTATGACACCAAAAGCTACTAGATTAACTCACTTAAATTTTAAATATTGTTACACAAGTACTGTAAGTAATAAAATAGTAACAAATAATCAAATTATGAGTAATAGCACAAATAAATACAACAGAATAAACAAATGAAATAAACAGTGCTTTTCAAGTTTTTTTATGTTGGCTTAACAGGAGATTTTCAGGTACAGAACAGGTATCAGACTCATTCAGAATCAAATTTTAACAAACATCCTACATGCCATACTAACGTGATCTGATATGCTGCATCACGAAGAGTTTGTAAAGATCCATTTTGAGAGTTATACCCTGGACCTCTGTAAAGCCAAACATGTTAGTAGTGTGTCAGTCCAGTCCTCCACAAGCCTGCCCCAACAGTGGCATAGCCAAGAGGCAGAAAAACAACACCGCTGCCAGTGACAGCTGCTGTGGAGGTGGAGGTGAAGGCGAAGACAAACCGAAAACGGAAAGCCGTCTTCTGTCACTACAGCAATGACAGGTGAGTTGTTTTTTATACTTTACAAATACCAAATATGATAAACCATGAAACATACTGTGGCGTTGGAGTACCAGTCCTTTTATGACACAAGTAGACAAGAATTTTGCATATTGCAGAGCCTTGAAGTGACGGATGATGATTTAGAGTTACTGAGAGGATTGACAAGGACACCTATGAGCTACAGAGCAAACAGGACACCAGTAGATGTAGCAGCAGGTCAGGAAAAGTGCCCTCTTGGAAGTGGTTTGAGCTGCCAGGTAAAGCAGTGATACAGATTATAACTTGATACAGATTAAGATTAATTTATTATCATTTGTGCACAGAGACAGTTTATAACAAAAGAAAAACATTGATAATAATAACACAAGAAATTTTTTAATTTACAAAGAAAAACATTCACAATATAATAATGGTATACAAAATGCAACTGTGACAGGCAGAGAGAAATCATGGTCACATGGGTTAACTCAAAATCACTCTGTTTACTCGGCAACAGTAGAGAAGTCCATAACCTCCTGATCAAATATAAAGATACTCTTCTTATTTCTCTAACTATAGCCAAGAAAATAATTCTACTAAACTGGAAATCCAAAAATGTTATACATATTAAACACTGGATTAATATTCTTACAGAATACATCACATTATATACATACACCAATAAGAAAACTATGTCCATATTTACAAACATCTGGAACCCATCTCTACAATATTTAATTAATGAGTTCATATGCCCATATAATCTTAGCGTAAGTGGTAAACAGATTTGGCTTGCTGTCTTCTATAGAGGGGCTCGGAATGATATTCTACTCGAGCTCCGATTGCCCCCCATAACAGGCAAAACTGTACAAAAAGGAGGAGGAGGGATGCCGAAAGAACTAACAACAGGAAGAGGGAAGATGCTGGTTTTATACCTTGGTATTAATTGGAAGATTTCACAGACAGGGCTTAGCTTAAGATAGGACTAGGCCTTACTTCTATTATGATATTTATTATTTTTTTATTTATTTTTTTAAGATGTCAGTGAAAGTTATTTTAAGTTAAAGGGATAATTCAACTAAAAATGAAATTTACTCACTCTCGATTCTAAACCTGTAAACATTTCTTTGCTGAAGACAAAAGAAGATATTTTGAAGAGTGTTCATAACCAGTTTTCGAGCACCATTGACTTCCACAGTGGCCTGGAAGTTTCTAGTATTCAAGTAAGAAGCTGATTAGCTGGTTCAGGTGAGCTAAACTCTGCAGGACAGTGCAGGCCTCCAGGAGCAGGATTGGACACCCCTGGACTTGGTTCTTTGTCACCAAAACTGACAGAATTAATAATTAGTGAATTACACGCACTGTTTACTGACACTTGAGTGATTCACAATGTATTTCACAGAAGTCAGTCATGTGGGCAAAATCATGAGGGTGAGCAAATAAATCTCATTCTTCATTGTTCATTTAAGCAACAGAGCAGAATACCGTTAATCTTTAGATACTTAAGTTATGTTTTAACAGCGGGGGGGAAGCACTCTTTCACACAGGGCCATGGGATTTTATTTTCCCTTCATAATAAAAACCTTCATTTAAAAACTGCATGTTGTGTTTTACTTGTGTTATCTTTGATTCATATTTAAATTTGTTTGGTGATCTGAAACAATAAAGTGTGACAAACATGCAAGAAAATAAACTATCACTTTTTCACACCACTGTATTTATTGACATGGTTTTAAAGCTATTTGCTATCTTGTTTGTTGGCCTTAAAACGTCTTAAAAATGCACATATGTACACCAGGGAAATCTAAATTTTCTAGGGAATCATGCCCCCGTACCCCTCAAACAAACAACATTTTCTGACCAGGGTAATTACGAAACCCTGCGTACGGCCCGGCTTATACTCTATCTAATGAAATCTGAGGTAAACGTGTATTACTGTGATCAAAAATAAATGGGGCCAAACGCGATTGACTGTAAAGGTTTGTGTCTCGTTATTCTATTAATAACTACAGATTGATTTTTTATTTCTATCAGAAATTGAGAATTATTAGTGTCATTGTAAGTAGTGGTGCAAATATCTAAGCTATTTAATACTTCAAATCTCAAGGTTAAATCAGAAGATTTTTTGTAAAAATGTTTCTGTAACAGCTGCCAAAAAATAGTATATAGCTCCACTGTATTTATTTTAAATTTGGTTAAAAACCAAACTTTTCACAAATATTTTTTAAACATTGTTTGTACCATATTTGTCACTGTTTTAATTTTAATATACAAAAAAATATCTGGTAAAATAGTTGGATTTCTGTGATTGTAGGCAATGCATGACTTTTATTTTGGAGTGACGACATGACGTCACAAGACTGCGATCCTGCATCTGCTGTGATTCTGCTGAATAAAGGTTTGTTTTAAGAATTTAAGCTGCTTTAATAGTTTTACCAGCGATGTTAAATGAGTTTATTTACTATTTAATCTGACATTGTGATTCTTTATCTAACTGTAATGAAGGATATTTGTGTGAGTAAAGCTCATATCCACTGATGAGAAACAGTAAACCTGCGTCTCATTTCTCTCTATATATCATAAATCAGTTCATCATGAACACGAGTTCAGTCTCTGGAGAGTCATGATGGAGAAACTGAACTTTTCAACTCCGAGTCAATTGAATCAAACACTTTGAGAAATGATTCAGTGAATCACGACTCGTGCTGCTCAAACAGTGAACATGAACGAGAACAACAAACACTAACAAACACCAACAAACTAACTGATCATGTTTTCACCAGTGTAATCATTTAAATATAATCCATAATTCTTTAAATACCAAATGTAGATCATAAATGCCTGCAATATGAATTTATTAATTTGCAGTGTTAGTTTTGAGTGTTTTTTTTTAGTCCAACAGGTCATTTAAGACTTTTAACTCTGTTAATTATTCTCCACTTACAGATTGAGTTCATTAAAGAGGAGGAGAGTGAAGACATGAAGATGGTGTTTATTAAAGAGGAGACTGAAGACATGAAGATTGAGTTTATTAAAGATGAGACTGAAGACATAGAGATTGAGTTTATTAAAGAGGAGACTGAAGACATGAAGATTGAAGAAACATTCAGAGTGAAACATGAAGATACTGAGGAACAAACGGGTTGGTTTTATTCTCACAGCTGAACTCAGTCATTTGATCATTATTAAAATGTCCAGCTCTACAGAAATAGACAATATACAGAATCCATTAATTCCAGCATAATATCATTCAGGTATAAATTCCTTTAATTGATCATGAAATGGTTTAATTAAGGTTTGCACATGCTGAATGAATTTCCAGTTTCAAATGATTATTAAACAGCAGCACAAACTCTGTGAAATCAGCAGCTCTTCCGGCCAATCAGAGTCTGAATTCACTCAGTCGTTTCATTCAAGTGGACTTACTGTAGNGACATTCAGTGGACATTCACAAGTAAATATGCCATTAAAACAATACTTGCCTATTTTGATCGACTGTGAAAAATGTTGTAAGTTGACAATCGTTGGTTGTCAATATCATGTCGCTGCTTAAAATTTGCAAACATTAATTTATTGCACATTTATTGGAAAGTCTGAATTCATCAGAAGTCCGAATGTGCGAATATAAAACCAACTTTACCGAAGTCGTTTCTTACTGTATTCACGGAGACAAGAGCCGTCGCTATTTTCATTTTTAAACACTTGCAGTCTGTATAATTCATAAACACAACTTTATTCTTTATAAATCTCTCCAACAGTGTGTAATGTTAGCTTTAGCCATGGAGCACCATCAAACTCATTCAGAATCAAATGTAAACATCCAAATAAATACTATACTCCCATGATCTGATATGCATGACGAACACTTTGTAAAGATCCATTTTGAGGGTTATATTAGCTGTGTGAACTTTGTTTATGCAATGTATTATAGAGTTGCGAGCTTGGGGGCGGCGAGCGTGAGCATTTAAAGGGGACGCGCTCTGAATTACAGCATTTATAATGATGCCCCAAAATAGGCAGTTAAAAAATTGTATAATAATAAAATCTATGGGGTATTTTGAGCTGAAACTTCACAGACACATTCAGTGGACACCTTAGATTTATATTACATCTTCTGAAAAAGATTTCCCATTTTCATTCACACCCTTAGCTTTGAAATACAATAGATTCAATGTTACCAATATGCAGTTGTGTCAGTGAAATGATCTTGTAGCTTGTTAAAGTAATTACATGTAATTTATAATTGCTATAAACAAAATGAAGTTTAACACATTCAAAAGTGTGTAATAAAAAGCTAAATGATAAAAGGCAGGATTTGTGTTGAAATAAAAGAAAGGAGATGTATTTTAATGAGAATAAATTTATATTCTTGATCAAATTAGTTTTTTTGTCATTAGAACTGTTGTAACTTAGGAACATAAAACAGCAACAACAAAAAAACAACCTGTAAAGTAAAATGTGTAGTTAACATTTTGGGGAAAGGTTTAAATCAAAAGAGAGAGTTTACATTATCACTTTATTAAGATTCATGTGGGTTTTGTAATAGCTGTATACATTGCTCTTGTCGTTTTCTAATTTTTCTTTAGCTCCCCCACAATTGTTCCCAAACTGGTCAACATCTTTTTTTCAAAGGATCGCCTGTGCCTCTCCTTTAGTCGCCACAATCTCTCCAAGTCTGGCCTCAGCAGGAAATCAAGCACAGCAGTTCTTCCCTCTGCATGCACTTCATAAGCATCCAGAAATTGTGAAGGTTGTGATCATCTCTGCCTGCTGGTGAGGTTTGTATTTTGCATGGGAGAGGTTCCAGGTTGTTCATCCATGACAGCATTTGCTAGCTGGTCTTGAGGAAGAGAAGTAATTGTAGGCCTGTCAAATGTTCAATGAAAATGACCAATATTTCAGTCTTGTAAGAGATGGCAATGTTATTTCAGATACTTAAAGTAATATAATGCATTTTTAAACTTACTATATAGTACTCCCAGGTGTGCTTTCCCTCTCCAGTTGCACAGCATCTGTCCTTTTCTCGCTTAAGTGGTTTACGTTTGCAGTTTTTTCCCTGAATTTTTTCACTTGACAAGTTGTCCCCCTTTTGTGAGAACGTGGTTTGTAGTTTTTTTATAGAAAGCCATTTTATTCCTAAAGTAGAGTTGCTTGAATGCATGTCCTCACCTGCACTCGAAGGTAAAAACAAATCCGATACATTCGCCATTAAAACAAATAAACAGTCATTTCTTTGAGTGATAAGAGTTTAAATAAGATGAGCGGTAGGGGAGACCGTGCAAGTGATGTTAGCGGGCTAAAGCTAGTAGCGGATGGTCGGAAAGTTGGATAAAAGTAGAGATATCAAAGCAATCTGATTGTTTTCAATATAGAATACTATCAGGGATATGTTCACATGCTGTAAACAGAGAAAATATTATTTCATAAAATTAATATATAGAAGAAAACCGAGGATTTAGAATCAGCTTGATGGAGAACAAAACTCAAACCACGCTGCAGCAAGTAACGTTCATCTCTTAGTCATCAATGTAGGCCTATTGCTTTGCGTTTTGCCCCCTACAATAAAAATGATCAAGGTTGATGATAATAAAACTAAGCCTTTTTACTCCTACTTACTTTTTACTTATCTTACAAAGACATATTATTGGGAGATATAGAGAGACAATTGATTTTTATATTTTAGTCTGCTATACTGTTTTAAAGATCTCATCGATTTACATTTTTGGTCATACAAATAGCAACGGCAGCAAATTGTAATTTTTGCTCGGTTTGGGCCTCTGAATAAAATTCTGCCCTTATTTTTTCATTCTTAATTAAAAATAAATATTATTATAGTCTTATCCATTTCTGATAATTCCAGATTGCTATTGTCGCACAGATTGTTTACACATTTAACTCGAGAAAAATATATTGTTCCCTCATCATATGATCTTGAGGCCACAACTTCATCATGTGGCCACGAAATAAGGATGTCGTTCCCTCTAAAGTATAATCTTGTGGCCACAACTTATCACTTTCCCACAAATTTAATATCTCGTAGCCACGATAAAACTAAGTTAACCGAACATGTTCCCTCCCAGTCACAGTAGTTTGACTATTGTCCTGTAACAATATTACAGACAAATTATGTCCTTATTACCTGTTCAGTGTTTCAGTTAGTATCTATTTGCTGATGTTTAACTGAACTTAAGGCACAGGATAGATGGATTTCTCTTTAATTTACTGTCATTACATAAGTGCTGATTTATATTCCACCAGGATCAGGAACAAGGAAATGTTGACCAGGAAATATTGCCTCTGCTCACATCTATCATGGCATCCTGGAGAGAACATAGGGCAGAGGTATTTATGAATTCAAGGAAATACTGTGTCAAAAAATTACTCATTCACTTCAGTGACAATTATGCTGAGATCAAGTTCTTTTAATGCCAAACAAAAAATTCCCAATGTTCAGTAATGCTCAATTGCTTTTCGGTCATTCATTTATTGAATTTTTAAAAATCGCTGCTTCATCGGAATGGTACGAAACTTGGTGACTTTTATGGCATTTGGACTGTGAACACAAAAAAATTGAGGACATGATTTGAGCATGCTAAGTGGTCGTAAAAAAAAATAGTAGCACTGGTGTTCTTAGGTCAAAAATGACCGACCATAGGAAATGAATGGGAAATTGACAAAAACACAAAAATTCAATAAATTTTTGTCTGTACAATCTACAAATTGGCCACAATTCTGAAAAAAGTACACAGCAGTACTCACACACGAGCACACACACACCCCCATAAACCACTGTCTGTAACACAGAGAAAAGTTGTAATAATATGTGAAATCTATTCAATAATTCAGTAATAATGCAGGAAAAGCTCACAGCATTGAAGAAGTGACACTCTGAATCATCAAGAGTGGAATAAACACAGCCATTCTCATGCGCACACACACAAACGCACACATGATATCCCTTTGCTACAATATAAAATAATAAAAAAATCTTCGTTTTGAATATTCAAAAAACTAGCTTCATCAAAATGGGTTGAAACTTGGTGACTTTTATGTCAATTGGTATGAGAACACAGAAAAAAATTAAGGGCATGATTGGAAAAGTCTAAGTGGTCGTAAAAACACTTGTGTTCTTCGGTCAAAAATGACCGACCATAGGAAATGAATAGGAAATTGCCAAAAACACAAAAATTCAAAGAATTTTGGTGTGTACAATCTACAAATCGGCCACAATTCTGAAAAAAAGTACACAGCTTTAAAGGGATGACACTCTAAAACATCAAGGACCCTATAATACACCCGGCGCAATGCGACGCAAGGCGCAGCGCAAGTGTGTTTGCTAGTTTGCGTCCGGCGCCGTTCGTGTTCTCCCGTTCAAATTTTTTTGTTAGAGCGCGTTGGAAGAAACTGCGCCTCTGGGCGCGTCCACAGTGCGCGTTGACTTTGCTTATTACACACAGGGATGCGCATCACACAAACATGCCAAATATTAAAAACAAAAGGATTACAGTGTAAAAGAATATTATTGTGTAGGCTACATAAATATAAAAATTTAATGATAAATAGTCATTGTGTGTATTGTCCCGTAGATGATCTACGCGCTCACGCGCTTTAACTTCACGCACAAGCAGATCGTTTTTTTCGCTTGAAAAGCGTTCAGCTTTTCCGCCAACAAATTCCGCCATGTAAATAGCAATCCGCCATGGTGCGAGCGCATCTCGCTCTTAAAGGGAATGGGAGATGACACTCTGATTGGTTTATTGAACACCATTACTCATTAAGAGAATAGGGACAACCCATTTCAAAAATGCGCCCCGGCGCACGAACCGTTTTTCCGTCGTTAAAATAGCAAAAGTGGATTTGGACACGCCCTGAGTGCACCTGCGCCATGCGCTTTACACTTTGCGTTCAGATCGTTAAAATAGGGCCCCAAGAGTGTGATATAGACACGCCCACTCACACACAAAAACAAACACTTACACACATTATACACACTATACACACACACTTATGAACTGTGCACCTGGAAGTACAGGCTTGTTCCTTCGCATCGTTCTGAGAATTGTATTTATTTATTTATTTTTGCATGTGGCATTTTTTATGAATTCTAAATCAAAAAATGGGTAACAATGTTTCTTTGCATTCTCTTTCTAACACAATGTTTAGGTTTGACTGTAATCATAAATCAAAAACTAACACTTTGATTCAATATTTCTTACAAAAATATATCTAAAACTTGATAAGAAATAGTCTTTGAGATTGTCTTAATATATATTCATATCCTCAACCTAAAAAAATTTGGAAAATATTTCCAAAAACAACTAGGGAATTCACAAGCCTCTCCATAGAGAGCTATACGAGCATCTAGTGGTTACACCATGATATTACACGTTCGTGCTTTATACTCTCAACAGGGGGCGCTAAAAATTAAAAAAAATATATATATTTTAAAGGCCTAGACTCTATTTTAGCCTGAAATACTGCATTAATTGAAAAATAGTAAAAAAATATTAGATTTTTTTTTTGTATTATTAGTATCATAAAATTCTCTCAAAATACAAAATAAAGTTAAAATATTATTGAACAAAAATAAATTACATTGGTTTTGCTGAGGGAGAAAACATTTTTATTTTAGGGCTGCGGTCACTTTTGACCGTGCAGAGCACAAGTGTGACTCCCAAATGAGGAGCACCTGAGTAATCAATGAATTTGAATGCAACTGGATTACAAAAGCAAAAGCGAAAATGAATAGAGGTGCATATTAAATAGAACTGCATTGAAAATCATATTAATGACAAGGATAAAAAGAAAAAAAAACAAGTAAGATGCAGTGTATACATAATCACATGACAAATGAATGTGTCATTCAGAGATGAACTCATACAAAAGGAAAAAAAGTTCATCCATTTTCTAAACCACTTGTCCTATGTAGGGTCACTGAGCCTATGGACAGTCAGGATCAGAACACCACACATTCTGAATCACGACTGCTTTTACTCGCCATTCGGTTGTTTCACTGGGCTCTGGAAGATTTGGTTTGTTTTTTTCATTACTGTTACTACAAGTGCCGAGGAAGCTCAAGAACACCGGTATGAATACGATGCCATGGACGGCCCCAAAGAGAATGACTAAGAACATGATTTTGAAGAAGGTCCTGAAGATGTAGCTTTTAGCAGCCGACAGCACCACCACACCTGCGATAGTGGACACGGCACCCTGAATGATGGGATAGCCCAGTTTATTGATGGCATCCATGGCTTTCTCATTCGCTGAGGATTTTTCACTTGACACAAAAGCATAGGATATGTGAGCAGAGAAGTCGACAGAAAACCCAATACAGATAACAAGAATTATCATAGACACCGCGTCTAAACTAACATCCCATAATGCCATGAATCCGGCCACTCCCACAATGACAGATGCAATGGAAAATGTCACCCAGAGAGAGCAGAGAGGGTTTGGGATCAACAGGAGTGAAATGACTAACATTGCACATGTAGCAACCACTAAGTTTTGGATTGTATTACTGATGATGACAGCAAATTGGTCAAAATAGATGAACGTAGGGTGGTACACTATCAGATCAACGGGTGTCTGCAACTTCCCACAATTTTCTGCAGTTTCTCTAAATGCATTCAGCATGTTCTTCTCATCAATCGATGTGCGGATGTTCATAGTCTGAATGAACATGCGTGATGCATGAATTTGATTGTTAGTGAAATTAACATCTTGACTAAAACCAGACTGATTAAGAAATACAGTTAAATTGCTTTTGAATTGCATTTTACTGTCTAAATTGACGCCTGGATTCTGTCCAAACTTCATGTATTCATTTAGCCAAGAAATAGGCGAGATGCCTGAATCTGCCATTGTCAGATTTTGAAAACTTTTCAAACACAAGTCAAGACTTTCACGAGCAGTTGAGTTCCAGTACTGAAATTTGTCATCCTTTATAACTAACATGACATTGGGACCAAAGGCGGAGAAGAATTCATCTTCCTTGTCATAGTAACTACCAACATATGAGCCGTCTGTTGCTAAATTTTTCACATCTAGACCTTCCTGCATTTTGAAGCATCCATAAATACTGACTCCCAAATACCCGGCATAGATCAGACACACAAGCGTCTTAACCCACACTCTTGTCAGAAAAGGGCCGTAATAGTTTTTAAAGAATGAATTCACTGGCATTTCAAATTCCTTGTGTGTGTTTTTATCATACGCCCCACCAACACAACAACCTCCATCATCACCAGTGGCTTCTGGGACTTTCATGCAGGTCAGCCAGTGCCTGTTGTCTTTCTCTCTCCGTCCGTTAAGTGCGAGACACGCGCCGAAGAAGGTGATGTTGAAGATGTAGCAGAACAGAAGAGCTGTGCTGGTGTACATGCAGAAAGACTGGACTGAGCGGAAGGGTGTCATGAGACCGATGTAGAAAGCCAGAACATCTGTCAGTGTGGTGATAGCGATGGACACGCCGGCCTCTTTATACGTTTCTGCTAAACGAATCTCAACAGCTTTATTAACTTCAGTCTTCTGCCAGCAGGAGATCATAATGAACATGTCATCTACACCAATACCTGGAGGAAAGCAGAGCCTGTGAACATCAGCTGTGAGACACCTACTAGCTGATGAAATGAATTAACTTACCAAGGATCAGAAAGGGGGCTGTTTCCACGGTCATGGCAAACGGCATCCCACAGAACAGCAGCAGTCCAAAGCTGGCCAACACTGACATACCAGCGGAGACGACGCCGAACATGGCCACCCACACCTTCGTCCTGACACAGTCTAACCTGTGGAAGGAGACAAGGGTTTAAATGACATAGCTATTGACAGAAACGTGCACTTATTGAATTATTTTTTTAATTATTTGTGATACCTCAAACAAGAAAGAACTGCAATGGTAATAGCCAGGATATACGTAACAGAGAAGAGAGGGATGATAGAGTCTGAATTGGTCTCAAACTCATTTTGTCTTGATATTGATGTAAAGTAAGACACGTGGACCTGTAAGAATTCATCACAAAATGCTGTTTAGTATAGTTACTGTATACATGAATGTGTTTCATTGTGTCGAAGAACAGTGAAGAAATAATTATGACAGGACATGAAGAGCATGCAGAAAAATCAAGCAAATGTACATAGATTTGGTTCTTTTCTTTTTTTCTTTTCTTTTCAAAATAGTAAAACTGTTGTCCAAATGACTTTTGTTGCGATTTTTAGAGTAATGACATTTGAGTACTTTTACACAATCAATGGTAAATCGGGGAATCTGTATACATGTAGATATAATTCATAACTCACAGTCATTTCTTTGACTTACCTTACATGACGTTTTCTGTTCTGTGTAGTTTGAGAGGAGTTTTAGAAAGCCATCAAGCCAGTCAGAGCTTCCATTTGTCGTCTTCTCGTCTAAGAAATAAAAAAGCCTGACCGCTTTGGCACTGATCAGCTTTGAGTTATTCAGCTCTACACCACCGATAGTTATTCCCAAAAACATTCCATTATTCATCGGATATGTCATGTTTGAAGAAACAATTTCAGTAGCATTGTAATTTATAAAGTCTAAAATTGCATTTGACATGCACCTTCCTTTTGTTTTGGCACAGAGTTTTTCAAAAGTGTTTCCTGTCGATATACTTTTCACTTGTCTGTCTAAGTCTATAATCTCGCTAAAAGCTGCTTCATTTAAAATATTTTCTCTTTGCAAGCCTGTGATGATCAAAGAGGCATAAGTGCCTTCAGAAGCAAGCCGGAACTCAGAAAACTCTTTAGATTGTGGGAAATGTTTCACCACAATCTTCCTCTCCGACTTGGCATGTCCGTTGACAGGCGTAAACTGGTCTTCAATATCTTTGGCCTTCCCATCCTGAAGAAAGATGAAACCAGCTCCAAGAGCAGCAGCCACAATTAAAGGTAATAAAAGAAACACACATGGATGTCTACCAACAACACCACCAAGCTTTTCAAAGACCAGAGACAGAGGCCTTTCAGTGCAGTCTGTTTTACAATTTGCCATCCTCCATACACTTCCACAGTTTACGGTGAATCTCTTGCTCTTCTAAAAGCCACAGAAACATCCTCCTTCTACAGTGTTGTCATAATGTACTTATAGTCTGAGCTGATCACTAAAACTCATTTGTTACTTTTTAACAAAATAAGTTTACTCACTAATAAACTTCCTTGTTGGAACTTGCCCTGTGTGTCACTGCCAGAAACTGGATGCTTAAATAATGGGCATTTTCAATCTTAAGGGAATGAAATACCCTGGGATTTCCCCTATCCAGGGAAATATTTGATAGAACTTAAAACCTGCACTAGCTAAAGCAGATTCACTTCTACAATGAGGGCAACAGACATGGGTCCCGTATAAAAATAGAAACAATGTTTTTTTTTAATTTTATGATACAAAAATTTATTCAATTAACAAAAAACATCTACAAAAGTGAGTTTAAATGCATCAAGAAAATAGAATGACGAGAGGTTGCATCACTAAACACACAATTACAAAAAGGAAGCCAATTTAAACAAAATACCTTACCTGCAGAAATGACAGGAAAAAGAGGATCTTTTTCCTTTGAAATCATACTCTCACACAACATAAAAGAAAAACAATGAACATAAACTACTCTACGCTTTAGTTATTTTTTGTTACTTTCTTTATTTTGATCATTTCTGTGAGTACAATCATAGTATATTTCGGTTTACATATAGTGCTCAACGCAATCACAAAATATCTTTACACTATACAAACATGATCAAATAACTAATGTGTTTTAAATATAAATTGTACTCCAGATTATAAACTTTTTTCATGTTTTTTTTTTAAGAAAATAAAAACAAATAAAACAAAATAAATAAGAGTTAAAAAGGTAACAATGCACATCCAGGGAGAGATAAATTCCATCCTTAATAACCTCAAATGACTTATTATTATTATAATCTCAAATGGCATATATACACATGCCACAAATGGCACATTATGATTTGCATGTGTGTGTATATATGCCATTTGAGATTTACACGTTTATATATTAATGTACTATTTATGAATAGCAGCAAAATCAGACCTTATATCTGATACATATTCAATCCATATCCTCCATTTTTCCAGAAGCACATCCTTCTTTAAATTAACAAGATGATGCATCTTTTCCATCATATAAATCTCTATGGTCACATCTATGCAGTTATGTAATGTTGATCTCTCTTTTTTTAACCCTTTGCATGTGATTGCCTTCTTGCTGGTGTCACCGTCTGTCTCACCTTCCCCGGACTTGACTTCCCAGCATCCCTCTGGTTCCTCACCTGCACTCCATTTCCAATTACTGATCACTACCAGCTGCCACTCATCTTCTGCACCACTCTTAAGGTCCTCACACACTAATATTTACAGTATCAGCCAGAAGTCTTTCAAATATAATTCCTTCGAAGTGATGGTGCTTTACGTAACATTATGTAAGTTGACATTCGTGCTGGCTAGCATATACAGGCCACCAGGACACCATACAGACTTTATCAAAGAAATTGCCGATTTTCTATCAGAATTAATACTAGCTGCAGATAAAGTCCTTCTTGTTGGTGATTTTAATATCCATGTAGATAATAAAAAAGACTCATTGGGATTGGCATTTACAGACATTCTAAACTCTATTGGTGTTAGACAACACGTGTCAGGACCCACTCATTGTCGTAATCATACTTTAGATCTAATATTGTCACATGGAATCGATATTGATGCCGTTGAAATTCTGCAGCAGAGTGACGACATCTCGGATCATTATCTAGTCTTGTGTATACTACATTTAGTTAAAGCGGCTAAACTGCCTCCCTGCCATAAATATGGTAGAACCATCACTTTTACCACTAAAGATTGCTTTATAACTAATCTTCCTGATCAGTTTCATCGCCTTAGCATACCAGACAGCTTAGAAGACCTCGATGTTGCAACAGAAACTATTGCCTGTCTTTTCCAGCACATTAGACTCAGTTGCTCCTTTGCATTTAAAAAAGATTAAGGAAATTAATCTAACGCCATGGTACAATGAGCACACTCGGGCCCTAAAAACAGCAGCTAGAAAAATGGAGCGCAGCTGGAAGAAAACAAAACGAAGTATTTCGCATTTCGTGGAGAGAGAGAATGATTGAGTACAGAAAGGCCTTAACTGCCAGATCTGCCTATTTTTCAAAACTTTTAGAAGAAAATAAACACAACCCTTGGTATTTATTTGATACAGTGGCTAATATAACAAGAAATAAAGCTTCAACTTCTGATGTTTCCAAAGAGCACAGCAGTAATGACTTTATGAACTTCTTTACTTGCAAGATTGATAATATTAGAGA
>RJVU01051648.1:83055-142280 GCA_003731715.1 Anabarilius grahami | reverse complement strand
CATTTTTCACAGTACCATTAAACAAATAGAGCAATGCATTTGTCAGCAATGCAACATACATTAGTGAATAGCTCGGACCCAGAGCTTTACGGAGAGTTCAAACTCGACAGGTGTCCCACATCATCTAAAGAAGATACACTTTATACTCTAATACTATCGTTTAACATGAAAATGAACCTACTACAGTCATTTCTACGCCTCTACACTAGTAACACATAAATGTAACAAGCACTACAATGGCAGATACATTCATATTTGCAGGTACAATCATATTTGTGCATACAGTCTTCATGCATGTCTCTGTGTGTGTGCGTGTATTTTCTCTTTTATTGCTGTTTGGAATGCGGACCTGGCTCGTAGTAACCCGATCCGAGGTGTCCGCATCCCCTTTGAAGTTGCGAAGGAAATGTTCCGGAATCTATCGAAATAGTCATAAAAAGAGTCTCGTGATCCATTAGTGTCCGCCAGGCCGGAGCCGGGGCGCCCTGGAGACCTCATGCAGGTGCAGGGAGAGTAGCGGACAGGAATGGAGGTCTCCAGGGCGGGTCCATGGGTCCAGGCAGCCATGGCGGGTCAGGAGCCTTGGACGGCCATGGAGGGTCTTGAGCCCCACCCACGGGTACTAGCCCCTAGGGGAGGCTTGAAGGGTCTGTAGAAATGAGCGGGCTCAGCGGTGCATGGAGCGGGGTCTGGAAACGGGGTCCAGTCCATCCCCTCAAATTCGACTAGCAGCCCCACTAGCACTGGAGCGGGTTCAGCAGCAGGAAATTCGAGAGGCTTGGGCTGCACGGAGGCAGAAAATTCAGGAGAATTGGGCTGTTTGGCCTTCTTCCTCTTCCTCCTCTTGGACCGCCCGGACCCAACAGAGGGTTGTGGATCCGGCAGGACACAGGGGAAAAGCTCACTGGAGGGGTATGTGGAGGAAGATGGAGATTGACGAACTGGCCAGACCGCCTGTGTTTCTAGGGGAACTGAACGAGAATTGCACGCCATATCCGGAACCTCTTCGACGACAAACTTAAAACCATTTAAATACAAAATCAAATTAATTGTATCGTCTAAGGAGAAATAATCGTCAGGTTCGTCAAAACCGATTATGCTCTCGTCCAGCTCCTCCAGAAAAAGGGCGTTTAAGCAAGCATCTGGCCAATTCGTCAGATAAGCCAACTCGACAAACTCCTCCACATACCTCTCCAGTGAACGGCCGTCCTGAAGTAGCCCAATGAGGCGATTCCTGGCAGAATCTGGCAGGTGAGATACGGGAGGAGCAGGAACTTCAGACATAAAGAATAAGCCCATCCTTTTCTTGTGGATTTCCAGCGGTTTAGGTCGGTTCTTCTGTTACAGCTGCTGGTGTAAAGACGAGGCAGTACAAGGAAATCCACAATAATGGGTACTTTAATGGACAACGGAGGATTCACCAACATAAACTAAACAACATTAAGAACCGACGGAGTGAAGGGAGTGAGTCCATTATAAAGGGAGTGCTGATGATGAAGTCCAGGTGCAGGCAGATCTGCCGCTTTCTGTATTACAGCTTTGGCATGCAGAAGTTTAAATTTTAAGCACTGTGATATGACCTTTCTAATTGCAGAATTAGATTTTGGAATTCAGTCTTGCAGACATGTGGTTCGTACCACTACGTCCAAGTTCTTGATGTATATGTTGGAGAATCAAATTGACAATGCGCAAGTCTTTTGACAAAATAACTGGATGTTTGGCCTCTTCTCCCTAGTGATAAGTATGCTAAGTATACTTGCAGCAAGACTAATTATTAGTATATTTCAAGTGTGTTAATGATTAGTTAACTTAAAGTGTGCTATTTTGAAACAACTAATTTTGTACTAAGTATATTTTAGTTGTAATTAAGTTGTATAAAAACACAACTTTAAGTATATTTAGTGTACTTTGTTGTGCTAAATTGTAACAAGTTCAAGTATACTTAGTACACTTTAAGTATATGCCTGTGTAGGGACTAATTACATGCTTGATTAGTGATATTAAAGTGTACTTAATTTGTGTTATAAGTATATTTTATTTGTGATTTAAGTACATTACAAATTAATTACGAGTGTCTTCCCAACACACAAGCAATATACAATGAATATATTATTTTACAGGTAATAGTATACTGTATGCTCAGAACCTTTGGCTTATTCCAAATACTAAAATTACAAACTTTGCAGACAATAACAATACACTTTATTACTTATACTTTGTATAATATAGTCAACATTTGAAGCGGATCAAAACCTTTAATCAAAGTTGTGCTAAAACCTTCTTCTTATGACAACTTTGCTGAACTTTTTTGATCCACTTCAAATGTTGACTACTGTACTTTGAATTACATAATCTCACACAGTACAGTCTTATTAATTGTGCTACTATTTAAATACAGTTTAACAAATTACTTAGGTGACATTTTCCCAAAGTTGATTGCATTTGTTTTCAAGGCCATCAAAAAAAAAAAGAAAAATGTAACAACATCACTAATGAAGAGACATATTGCATTAACAAATCCAATGGTTTTTATTTAAACTTAACATGGTTTCAGCAAAACTTACCATGTGTTTCATTAAAGAAAAAATATATATATTGGACCAATGGTGACCCTCTATACACAAATACAAATTACACATTATATTCCATTTTCTGATGATCTTCTCATTATTGTATCAGATGGCTGCTTACACAGAGGCAGTGACCGCAGAGAAACTCGTGAAGAACAGCATCTGTTAACAGGATATACAAAAGATAGAAGGTCAGACATGGTGCTGCATACAAACATGTGCCATAAACCACCACACACAAACTCAAAAAGGAGATATCAAGCAGAAATCTCGCTCTCAGTTTGTTAAAGCAAAAAAAAAAAGTGACTGAGGGGGATTCAGATGAGTACCGTGACGTCAGCAGCTCTGATTGGCTGAAGGCAGTGAGCAACAAAATTTGATTGGTCACAGACCAAGTTGAGACATTTGAATTCCGAACAAAGTCTCAAGTTCAACCTTTTTTGTACAGTCTATGGTTTAACCACTCAACATATTTTTTTCGCATGTAACGTTACTTGTGCTGCTGGTGTGTTGTTTAATATAGATTTGTGTGTACGATTGTAAAATGATTCTGTCAGTGTAAACTTATTGAACAAATTTACGCATACACTGCATATAAAAAATGGGCTTTTAATGCATTAGTCACACTGAAATAAATAAGCACCAGTAATAAAATGAATTTCAAGGATGAATAAGAAAACTTAAAAAATATACTCATTTAACTTTAAATACAATACAACGTCAGGATATTAAATAATGTATTTTTTTAAAATAGTTTCAGTGCATTGTTACAATGATCATTTTCAGCACACAGTTAATATACCTCAAATATATTTTATAAAGTGCACATAAATACTTCAAGTATATTTTTCTAAAATATATTTTTTAGAAAATATACTAAAGTACAATTTTTTTTAAAGTGTTAAAAGTTGTATTGTGAAAATATGATGCTAATATACTTTTTATATTTTTAAAGATAGTACATTTTTTGTTAGTATATTTGCAATGTACTATAGAAAAAGGGAATATATTTAAAATACAATAAAGTATACTTTTTTCACTAGGGACATTACATTACATGTATTCTTTTCACATTTTTCATGATATGTGTCTGTATTTAAATGAAGAAGCAGTTTAATGTTCAGATTAGCAATACAAATAATGTATTAATTTCAGTTACTTTATAATGAATAGACAGACATACAAATGCTTAGAAGTGTCATTTATTATAAAATCAAACTCAAACTGATATATTTTTGATTTTAGCAAACCAGCTCCTCCCATCACAGTCACATCATAAGTGAAGCTCCTCCCATTGCAATTCTCCTATAAATGCTGGAATATTCCCATCAGATGAGCATCAGAGCATCAGGAAGAGCTGAAATCTGGAAAGACAGAGTTTATTAAAGAGGACAGTGAGAACATGAGTGATCCAGAACCCTGCAGAATGAAACACACTGAAGATACTGAAGAACAAAGAGGTTGGTGTTTATTCTTCATTCATTCATGATGCTGAACAACATTCATGTTAGAAAGATTCAAACACTTCATCACATTTAGATACCCAGTATAAACTGAAATGTTTGTTATCAACAAATGGTCAGTAAAGCAATGTATGAGAAACTTTCATATTAATTATCCACATCAGGTCAAAATAAGTATTATTTTAACCTGTTAAACTGCTGGAGAATGTTGGTGCTCTAATTTGTTCTTTGTTTACATTAGTTAGTTTTTGTGTAAAAGATTGAAATTACCTCAAGCTTCAGTATTTGACTTCTGTTTTAGTCTGAAAATCTTATAGTGACAGTAATGTCTTGATGTGTGTCAGGAGGTATGAAAATGAAACGCCAAGTGAGTCGATATTTTAATATGAATTATGAACTCAGCTGCATCCACTGAGAGAGAAAAAAAAACTGACGGTCTTTATGAAAGCGATTGATTAAACAATGTTCCTCGTGGCTTTTAGTTCAAAAGTGTGTACATTTGGAGAAATATTTATACTCATATGTTTACGTCAAATTTCTATTATTTAATTTTACTCTTAAATGTGGCGATGTGAGCATTATGGAGCACTTTCATTCATACTGGAAGCCAGAGGGCACCCTTGAGCAGAAAGTCAGAGAGTGAGACTTTCATTAATTATATGTCATTGCAGAAATTTTTATTTTATAATCTCATTTGTTGTTCTGAAGCCACGTCAGATCACAGAAGGTTGTTTTAAACACTTGACTTGCGTTATAGTGAGTTTGTAGCAAAAACATGGTTTTAATCTCATAAATTGTAGCTCAGTGGTTAGAGCGTGGCACTAGCAATGCCAAGGTCATGGGTTCGATCCCAGGGATTGCACATACTCAGATACAAATGTATAGTATAATGCAATGCAAGTCGCTTTGGATAAAAGCGTCAGCCAAATGCATAAATGTAAATGTAAATGTAATAAATTGTAGTGTTTTGATGGGTTGCTAAGCTAACATGCTAGCTTGCCCTTATGCAGCTGTTTGAATAGTAAAGCTCATTTGAATGTTTATTTTTTCAAGAAGGGCATTTGATGCAATTTCAAAGAAGGTGAAGTGAGAAGAAACAAAAAACAGTGTGAATAGAGTCATCAGTAATTACAATAATGACAAAAGAATTATAATTAGAGCCATAACCAAGCCGGAGAGCTGTGAATGTGTGCAGGAGAGACTGAAACTGAATGGGGCAGTTTGCACCACAAAACAATAGAGACACTGAATAGATGCTTAGAGGATGACAATAAAGGTCAGTTAGCATTTTAGAGTTTTAAAATAAAATCACCTGACATGTTCTATTTCAAATGCAGTTATCTTCAGATTTGAAATAGAACATGGCTTTAGCTCCAGTGCATTTCTAGACTGAAACAAGGCCAAATTTATTTTCATTAAGATTCTTCATAAAACTTTCACTTGCCCAGATACACTTCCAGTGCCCAGAAAGTTACTAAAACATATTTAAAACAGTTAATGTGACTACAGTGGTTCAACCTTGATATTATAAAGCGACAAGAATACTTTTTGTGCGGAAAAAACAAAAAAATAAATTTTCAACAATATCTGGGCACTGAAAGGGTAAATATACTTGCAGGCAATGGAGGCCTCGCTGAGCTGTCGGATTTGATTAAAAAAAAAATCTTAATTTGTGTTCTGAAGATTACGGGTGTAGAACAACATGGGGGTGAGTAATTAATGACTGAAGTATCATTTTTGATCCAACTAACCCTTTAATAATGGCTGTGGATTTGATTGATTTTATCGCTTTTCATTGTCACGGTGTGTCTGGTGTGGACAGTCAAATTGCTTGACGGTGGAATCTAATTGCATCGCGTCTTGTTAGGGCATGGTGTTACTCATTCTCTCTCCTCAATGTTATAGCTACGCCTCCTGAACTTATTTGCACACTGAGTCTGAATTTTTCACAGATTAAAAAATAAATTCGACCTCACGTTGTGTCAATCACATTTACACACTGCCTCTGAAACTCCTTGATGAGGTGGAACTCTCTTTCCTCTATATGCAGTCTCGGGATTGGATGGACCCAACGTTTTCTCTTTCTTTTTCTCTTTTTAAGAAGAAAGAGGGCAACTAAATCATGTTCACTGTTTAAAGACTCCATTTTGTATTGTTTTGCTAATTTTTTCGCAACGGATTTATTTGTGCAATGTCTCTGTGCGTGATGAATTTTTAGGATCACGAATACAAAAAAAAAAAAAAACTCACACACACATAAGAAAATTTCTGACCCGGTGTGCAAAGGCCTTAATGCTGATTGGTTACGCGATTGTTGTTGGGGTCACCCGAATAACTTCCAAATAGTGATTTTCAAAATCTACTTACTCCACCTTGAAGTTCTCACAACAGAAACATGGGATTTGTCAATAATGGTTTAAAAATAATAATTGAAGATCAATGATCCTCATTCATAGAAAGTTTCAGGGACATTACTTAATATTCATTAATTTATAAAAAGGCATCAAATTGAAGATAATATTTTATAGCAGTTGTCTAGTTTCTGCTATTACATCAGGGCTCACTTTTATGTTAACATGTATATTTCTCTTTTTGGATCTTTTTTCTTTAATTTTAGATATGTTTAAAGAGGAGGACGAGAGTGAAGAACTGAGTGAAGTGGAGGAGAAACATCATGTCAAACCTGGAGAAAAACCTTTGAGTCGCTCAAAGACTAAAAACACATTTTTAAAGAAAAGAAGAGCCAAGAAATCTGCAACCTGCACTCAGTGTGGAAAGAGTTTCACAACCAAACAACATCTTGAGAGTCACATGAGGATCCACACTGGAGAGAGACCGTTCACATGTGATCAGTGTGGAAAGAGCTTCACAGCCAAACCAAATCTTGATGTTCACATGAGAATCCACACTGGAGAGAAGCCATGCATATGCATTCAGTGTGGGCAGAGATTCAGACAAAAAGGAAATCTTAAGAAACACATGAAGATCCACACAGGAGAGAGACCGTTCACATGTGATCATTGTGGAAAGAGCTTCACAACCAAAGGAAATCTTGATGTTCACATGAGAGTTCATACTGGTGAGAAGCCGTTCACATGTGATCAGTGTGGAAAGAGTTTCACAAACAGTTATTCTCTTGAGATTCACATGAGGATCCACACTGGAGAGAAGCCGTTCGCATGTGATCAATGTGAAAAGAGTTTCACACAAAAAGGAAGTCTTAAGGAACACATGAAGATCCACGCTGGAGAGAAGCCGTATGTATGCAGTCAATGTGGAAACAATTTCAGAAACAAATATAGTCTTGATGTTCACATGAGAGTTCATACTGGAGAGAATCCGTTCACATGTGATCAGTGTGGGAAGAGTTTCAGAAACAATTATGATCTTGAACGTCACATGAGGATCCGCACCGGAAAGAAGCCGTTCACATGTGATCAATGTGGCAAAACATTTCTTACCTCATCAGAACTGAAGACACATCAGAAAATACACACTGGTGTGAGAGAGTTCATGTGCTTTGAGTGTGAGAAGACTTTTACTAGAGGGAGTGATTTAAAACAACACCAGAGAATTCACACTGGAGAAAAACCTTATGAGTGTTCACACTGTGGCAAGAGATTCAATGTGTCTGCAAATCTGAAAACACACGAGAGGATCCACACTGGAGAAAAACCTTATGAGTGTTCACACTGTGGCAAGAGATTCAATGTGTCTGCAAATCTGAAAACACATGAGAGGATCCACACTGGAGAAAAACCTTACAAGTGTTCATACTGTGACATGAGATTCAGTCTGTCATCACATCGGACAACACATGAGAGGATCCACATCAGAGAGAAGCCGTACACATAAGACTGGAGAACTGAAAGATAGGGCTACTCTCAGAGAAAATGAAGGAAATTAACATTTGAACTCCTTGCAAAATTGTCACGCCATCACACGAAGTTGGATCACCTCAATATTGTCTAAATTTACATTTCTTTCCCTTTGCCCCTCTTCCTCCATATCTTTTCTCCCTATGCTGAAATCACCTGAAATTTTACCCAAAAGTCTATAAGGTTTAATATGAACAATTATCATAAAACACTATGCATGTTTGGTATCATTTGAAATGTCTCAGTGCGACTGGTACAAAGGTCTCATTACCACAGTGGTGAAATCAAAGGTAATAAAGAGAAAATTATGTGTCATCAATGTTCATCAATGTCTCCAACAACTCCAGGGAAACCCACAATCAACATAAAAGTTCTTTGTTTTTGCCGCATGGTTTGATGGTCAGTTGGAAAGTCAATGGACTGCCATAGCAGTGATTTCCATTGTAGGAAATTTGACATCTTCACCATGTCCTAACCAGATAACCATAAAAGGTATCTTTTCCATGTTCATCAGAGTTTTTGTCCTAAACAGCCGCAACATTGACACGCGAATATTCTATTTTAGAAATGGTTTCTATTTCTCTGCGATGTCGTGTTTGGAACTGCAACACAAAGCATGGTAATGATAATCTCAGGGACTGTTTATGCGCTTTATTTAATGTAAAAAGCGTCTAACATGAGTTTGATTATCATTCTGTTCCCGGTGTTTTAGCTGTAATAAACAACACTGGCTAATTCACCTCAGATCTTGAAAATAAATAAATGGGCACAAGAACGTTCAAACTGTCAACTCAACACAAACAAGTGTATTCTATGACAAAGATTGGTTCAGTCACTCCGTATGTACTTTAAACAATGTTTAAATTGTAGGGATGCATCCGTACCATTTTCTAAAGACCAAGTATGAGTACTGATACTTTTTTTCTGGTACTCGCCGATACCGATGCCATTAATTTCTCTCTCTCTCTCCCTCTGTTTTTTTTTTTTTTTTTTTNTTTTTTTTTTTTTTTTTGATGTTGCAGTTTTTCAAGCACAACACAGTGAGACTAATGAATGTAGGACAGCATCTTTATTATTACTCTAATGAAAAAAGTAATAAAAAAGTAACATGCCCAACACTGTGCGCGAGAGAGAGAGCGCTTCTGGTCTGCGCCATATAGCACGATTCCCATACAGCAACAGGATGTGGCCCAGATCTGGCCCACATCTGGTACATGTGGATTACACACGGACCAGATGTGAGCCGGATCTAGGCCGACACTATGTTGCTGTCAGGGTTCCACCTCTCCCTCCTTCACTAATCAATATGAATTGTGATTGAAAGCATGCAGTTCGCAATGTGTGTTGTCATCATTAATTTGAAGTATTTCCACACCTCTGAGGCTGATATTGTTTCTGCTGCTGCCGCCGGTGTCTCTGTGACCGGACAATTCTGTCAGTTACGTCACGTAAGGTATCGGTATTTGGTATCGGGGGTATTTTTACGAGTACAAGTTAAAGTACACAAGCTTGGTATCTGGCCCGATACCGATACTGGTATTGGTGCATCCCTATTAAATTGTTATATTTATGAATTTTACTATGTACTTGCCCATTTTAATGTGTCCCTTGCCCAGAGAGTCCGCCCACACTCTCTTCTCATTGGCTGTGGTTGTTGATTGATTTTAAGCGCTTCCTATTGTCGTGTCTAGAGCCACGTTTTCACCGCAGGAACTTTGCCCAGGAACTAGGAACTTTGGGGTGTTTCGCCCACAGGAACCAGAGTCTAAATGAAGTACCTGCTCTTGAAGTGGTACTTTTACAAAGTTCCAGAACTTTCAGGGGTGGGACTTGCGTGCGATTTGATTGTGTCTTTTTGTGTTGAATAAAAGTATTTCTGATGAAGTCTGTGCAAGTCATTGACTGACATCATATATGATTTGAATATGCAGACAAATTGTAATATTGACTGAAATCATATAAGATATATGTAGATATAATATAAAGCATTTGACTCGGTAGAGCATCAGTTCCTCTTTGACATGCTTAAGAAATTCGATTTTGGTTTTTCATTTTTGCAGCTGGTAAAACTCTATAAAAATGGCAACTGTTCTATTAAGCTTTCAAATTGTACTTCTCCTAGATTCGATATTACAAGAGGAATTAGACAGGGGTGTCCTGTCTCTCCATGTCTCTTTTTAGTAGTGAGTCAACTTGAAATGGCACTCCTTAGTAAGTTTGAAAATGTACCATTCGATCAAAGCAACCAGTCTGACGCGACAAACTCATCCAAGTCGTTATATTCCTTTTTGATTCTTGTTTAGCAGGAACAACCTTTTAAACTTTATATAACAACACAACATGGCACAACGGTCAAAAACGGTATCGCTCCGTCACTTGCTCACTTGAGTTTTTTTTATCACCTCATCAGTTAGCAAGGACATAATAAAAACATATATAATTACAGTATGAACATTCTTAATCTTTACAAAAAACACAGCAAAATAAGTAATGATCTAACACTTAAATATTATCAGATTTGCACCGTATGTATTATGGCTNAAAGTACACAAGCTTGGTATCTGGCCCGATACCGATACTGGTATTGGTGCATCCCTATTAAATTGTTATATTTATGAATTTTACTATGTACTTGCCCATTTTAATGTGTCCCTTGCCCAGAGAGTCCGCCCACACTCTCTTCTCATTGGCTGTGGTTTTTGATTGATTTTAATCGCTTCCTATTGTCGTGTCTAGAGCCACGTTTTCACCGCAGGAACTTTGCCCAGGAACTAGGAACTTTGGGGTGTTTCGCCCACAGGAACCAGGGTCTAAATGAAGTACCTGCTCGTGAAGTAGTACTTTTACAGAGTTACAGAACTTTCAGGGGTGGGACTTGCGTGCAATTTGATTGTGTCTTTTTGTGTTGAATAAAAGGTATTTCTGATGAAGTCTGTGCAAGTCATTGACTGACATCATATATGATTTGAATATGCAGACAAATTGTAATATTGACTGAAATCATATAAGATAATTATATGTAGATATAATATAAAGCATTTGACTCGGTAGAGCATCAGTTCCTCTTTGACATGCTTAAGAAATTCGATATTGGTTTTTCTTTTTTGCAGCTGGTAAAACTCTCTATAAAAATGGCAACTGTTCTATTAAGCTTTCAAATTGTACTTCTCCTAGATTCGATATTACAAGAGGATATAGACAGGGGTGTCCTGTCTCTCCATGTCTCTTTTTAGTAGTGAGTCAACTTGAAATGGCACTCCTTAGTAAGTTTGAAAATGTACCATTCGTTCAAAGCAACCAGTCTGACGCGACAAACTCATCCAAGTCGTTATATTCCTTTTGATATGAACTATGAACTGATATGATATGAACTACTTTTCTATTATTAAGTGAAGTGACATGTGGCCAAGTATGGTGACCCATACTCGGAATTTGTGCTCTGCATTTAACCCATCCAAGTGCACACACACACAGCAGTGAACACACACACACCGTGATCACACACCCGGAGCAGTGGGCAGCCATTGCTGCGGCGCCCGGGGAGCAGTTGGGGGTACGGTGTCTTGCTCAAGGGTCTCACCTCAGTCGTGGTATTGAGGGTGGGGAGAGCGCTGGACATTCACTCCCCTCACCGACAATCCCTGCCGGACCTGAGATTCGAACCCATTTTTGATTCTTGTTTAGCAGGAACAACCTTTTAAACTTTATATAACAACACAACATGGCACAACGGTCAAAAACGGTATCGCTCCGTCACTTGCTCACTTGAGTTTTTTTTATCACCTCATCAGTTAGCAAGGACATAATAAAAACATATATAATTACAGTATGAACATTCTTAATCTTTACAAAAAACACAGCAAAATAAGTAATGATCTAACACTTAAATATTATCAGATTTGCACCGTATGTATTATGGCTCTAACATTCCGGCCCCTAATTGTATAGGAGGGACACTATATCAGTTACCATTTACTTAGGTAGAGCCATAAACACTGAGAACAATTCTTCATTTTTCTTTTGTTTCCTGTTTAAACAGTCTCTTCTAACAAACAAAGTTTAGTTATAGGTCTTTCTAACGTATTGGTTTTTGTTTGCACCATCACACGTCTTACTGTTCTGTTTGAGTCTGGCATAGTCTTTATGATCCTGCCCATCATCCATGAATTTCTTGGTGCACAATGATCCACTATGAGAACCACATCTCCTATCTTCAAGTTTCTGTGGGTCTTAGACCATTTTTGTCATTCTTGTAATTGAGGCAAGTATTCAGCAGTCCATCTGGTCCAGAATAAACAATGATGAACAATTAAACATATCTTTTAAAAAATGAAATTTAAATGATCAATGAAACTGAGTCCTTAAAGTAATTTATTTGTTTATTAATTATTACCTAAAGTTGCATATCCCTGCACATTTCAGAACAAACCAAACTTTTACTTCAAATATTGGTAAAACCATAGTCATAAGTCTTTGTTTCACCAGTGTTTGTTTAAAGGTGCCCTAGAATTGAAAATTGAGTTTACTATAGTTAAATAATTAGAGTTCAATACATGGAAATGACATACAGTGAGTATCAAACAATATTGTTTTCTCCTTCTTATGTAAATTTGATTTGTGCAAAAGACCTCTGAAGAACAGGCGTATCTCAACATAACACCTACTGTGACGCAACAGTCGGGATCATTAATATGTTCGCCCCCAATATTTGCATATGCCAACCCATGATCAAGGCATTAGACAAGCCAGTATTAATGTCTGGATCTGTGCACAGCTGAATCATCAGACTTTATGCAGGTAAGCAAGCAAGAACAACAGCGAAAAATGGCAGATGGAGCAATAATAACTGACATGGTCCATGATATCATGATATTTTTAGTGATATTTGTAAATTGTATTTCTAAATGTTTCGTTAGCATGTTGCTAATGTACTGTTAAATGTGGTTAAAGTTACCATCGTTTATTACTGTATTCACGGAGACAAGAGCCGTCGCTATTTTCATTATTAAACACTTGCAGTCTGTATAATTCATAAACACAGCTTCATTCTTTATAAATCTCTCCAACAGTGTGTAATGTTAGCTTTAGCCACGGAGCACCATCAAACTCGTTCAGAATCAAATGTAAACAGCCAAATAAACACTGTACTTACGCGATTAGACATGCTGCATGACGAACACTTTGTAAAGATCCATTTTGAGGGTTATATTAGCTGCGTGAACTTTGTTTACACAGTGTATTATAGACTTGCAAGCTTGGGGGCGGGGAGCGGGAGCATTTAAAGGGGACACACACAGAATCAGCACATTTTTAATTATGCATCAAAATAGGCAGTTAAAAAATTGAGGAATAAAAAATCTATGGGGTATTTTGAGCTGAAACTTTACAGACACATTCAAGAGGACACCTTAGACTTATATTACATCTTGTGAAAAAGTTTTCTAGGGCACCTTTAAAATTATTTAAAAATCAAAATGTTATTAAGCTTCGATTTTAATGGATATAATAGCATATTAAACTAATTTTAAATGCATAGCATTACATTTTATTAAAAGAAAACAAACAAGCATTTTTACAATTTCTGCATTTCCCAAATGTTGAAGTATATTTATACTAATGTAATTAAATGTGAGTTTTGACAGCTAAAAAAAAAAGCTATTAGTAACCCTGACTTCTGTAACGAGTGTAAAATCAGCATTATTATTTTCACTCAAAATCCTCCTTTTTCTGTATTAAAACAAACTCTGATTCTATTATTTTGAATATATTGTTTGGTTTCATATTGTCTTTTTGACTTGGTTACACTGGTATGCATAGTTTTGGAGTTTATATTGGTAATGAAGTGTACTGGCCCTTTAAGAGACGGTTAACTTTAGGCGCGCTCTTTCCTCTCAGTCGGTTCACGCTAAACTGAGATGAGGATGTCCGGCTCACAGAGTCAGAGCAGTTGAGCTGAGAGGAGAGAACGCAAAGGTAACAATACTTATACATATTCGTTTATTTTTATGTTAAAAACTGTTCTTTGGGGTGTTTTAACTTCATTTACAACGTGGGATTACACCAATGCGATGTGACATTTTTGTCGTTTAAAGTTTATATTGTATTTCTTGTTTGTCCAGGTATGCCAGTGTATAATCGTTGCATGATGTTTTTTTTGTTTAAGCTGTTTTCTACCCTGAGCATGTGAGGTTTTATAAATGTTCTTACATAAAATCGCAGTTCATGCTAAGCTAAACTGAGATGTCTGATGGCTCACAGAGCCAAAGATGGTGAAGTTTTTCATATTAATTCTTCGTTTGTCCAGTTAATAAAGAGCCAGACATACACCAGTCATAGAAGTTTGGTGGGACCGGTTACACCAACACTGTAAGATTTAGAGGTTTTGGGATTTTGACCAAAGTTTCCATCAGAGAATTACAGGTCTGGTTTATCTTTTACTGCTTTCCCCTTCAGAAACATACAAATTTTATAAGTGAACAGTTATTTCATACATATTTTATTCCTCTTCATTGCAGAGAGACACTCGCTGCATTACATTTACACAGGCTCTAATCTGTGGATCATCTATGAATTCACTGCTAGACGACAGACAGATCAATTAATACAATAGCGATTAAAAGAAAAGATTTCCAAACAGCACTGGATGAAGGAGGACGAGTCAGGTGAGGAACATGCACAGTTTTACATGCATATGCACTACTGTTCAAGTGTTTTTATTCTTTTTGAAAGAAGTATCTTCTGCTCTCCAAGGCTATGTTTATTTGAAAAAATAAAATATTCACATAGACAGCTAATATAAATTCTAATGTATTTTGATCAAATAAATGCAGTCTTGGTGAGGAGAAGAGACTTCTATCAAACACATGAAGTAATCTTAAGTATTACACATTTATGGCCGCTCATATTATGGGTCAAAATCAGGATAAAGTCCCTTTGGTGTCCTCCTCAGAATCACTCACACTGTGAAAAAATAAAAAATAAGTTGAATGAAAGAATTTGAGGTATCTTTTTGCACTGACTTAGTTAAGTTGTATTTACGTAGAATATTAAGTACAGTCAAACCAAACTTGATTCAAACTTTTTTTTTTATATTTTTTATATATTTTTACTAGTGGGTGTAGGACACTATAGTTCATTTATGTAAGTGAGAATAGCAAAATAAGGTAAACTGTGACATATTATACCTAAAAATTCTATTATTAATATTATAGTCTGTTTTCCAAAAGCATTGAAACTTAAGTAGCACTTGAAAGATAAGTTACACTTACAAATAGTTTTACTACCAAATTATATATTACATATAATTTGGTAGAAAAACATAAAGTGTTGCACATTTTATTGATGCAAAGATGAGTAGGCTATGTGTATTTTGTACAACTGCTTTTTATCACAATTTTTAAATTGTGTCTTCTGTTAGTTACATAGTGAACAGACATTTAGAAGTGTATTTTAAAATGCAAAGTATTGAAAAGTTCTACACACACTTACAGTCTTCACACCTATTTGAACACATGAGCCAAATACAGGAAATACATCATGTAAGTAGACAAGTGGTCAACTGCAAAGACAGCAAGTGTGGGTATTTGGACATGGCATAAGTCTTTGCTGCAATGGCAGTTTGCCATTTCAACACCTTTTCCACTTGCCATCTTACATGTACTTATTTTAACTGCTAGAGGCACCTGTTGCCTTTATGTCTCATTTCTTTGGAACCCACAGGATGTCAGTTGCAGTTACAGCACTGAGGCTCTATAGTAAGAGTCTCAACCTTGCCTGTGGCATTTCCCAGCTTGACCTCAAAACCAGTTTGTGCAACCAGTCTTTTCACAGGTTTCATTAGTCTTTTGTTTAATCTCCCTTGCTGTCTAATAATAACAAGTTTGAACTCTGTTAAATAGATTTTGACTTGCAAGCAAAAAAGTTTTTTGTCCTACAGTAATTTTTCTACTTTACCACAGTAAAGAATGCAAATATACAGGTGCTGGTCATATAATTAGAATATCATCAAAAAGTTCTTTTTTTATTGTAAATTATTTTTAAAAATGAAACTTTCATATATTCTAGATTCCCTACATGTAAAGTAAAACATTTCAAAAGTTTTTTTAAAAATTTTGATGATTAGAGCGTACAGCTCATGAAAGTCCAAAATCCAGTATCTCAAAATATTAGAATATTTACATTGAACTTTTTCACGATATTCTATTTATATGACCAGCACCTGTAATAGGCCTAATTAAAAGCAGACCAAAAGAAGAAACGTTTATAATCCCCTGCGTGAGTGAAGATTTTGGGGAAGTAAACAGAGATTCCATGTTCATTGGAATAACTAATGGAATATTGTTAAATTCTCTGCTAATCGGGTGACCAGATCGCGATTCGCAAAACAGAATACAAAGCCTAAATGTATGAACTCAGGTACCGCTGTCATTCAGCATGAACCAAAATGTTTCCATGGCTGCGATGTCACTTTTAATTGCTAACCTATTATTTCTTTTCTAAACAAAACTTTGTTTGATCCTCGACCATGGTGTGCTGTAGTCCGTTTATAGCCTACTGTTGCTTTTTATATCTGATGACTTTATTTAGGCTTCAAAATGTCTAAATGTTGTGTTAACTAAATGTTAAAGATTATCTTGCTAGACGAAACTTTTAAGTGTCATAACCCTTTGTTAAACACAAAGCTTTTTTTTTGCGATTTTCCAAAAGTCTATGGGAAAAATGCATAGGCTTTCGATCGAGGGAACCTGTGCGCTGCTAACTTCTGGGTTGGCCTACAAAAACACGTCATTCCTGAGGTACTCTATTAGTGGTAGGGCTGGGCGATTTTTTTCGTTTAATTGGAATTTAATGTTTGCCTCGATTTTATTATTTTTTAAATCGAGAAATCACAATTTTGAATAACATTTTTTAGCAAGTGTTACAATTAGACATGTTGACAGTACAGCAATAATATATATGGAGAAGAAAATGATTCGACCTCATGATGGCCAGGCGTGCCTGATTAACCGCTCTGATGTGACACTCTATAGCTGTGTCCCAATTCAGGGGCCACGCATTTCGAAGTGCATGAAAGGGGTGGGGTTTTGGAGTGGAGGGTTGCCAGGTCTGCGCAACTAAACCATCCAAAAGTAGTGTAAAAGTGACCAAATCCCAGACGTAGGAACAATGAGCCGAGCGTCGTTACATGGCTAGCAGCTGCGTGACAGACAGCTGACAGTTGATGTTTGTGTGTGAATTTTAACGTTTTATGACTTTCTATTGGGTTTTGACACATTCACTGCCGACGACGACAGGACACTGGACCAAAATATGTATGGTTAAACTATGTAATGTTAGTTTTAAATCGTTAAGCAACTAGTTAACCTTGTTTGTTTTTATGTTAAATGAAATGTTAACTTGGAGAATATATACATTCATATTTATACATTTACTCTGTATTTAAGTCTGAATTTAAAGTACAGTACTTTAGGATTTTACTCAACTGCACTTCATCTCAGAGACAAATATTGCATTTATAAAAAAACTGACGTTTTGGACATCATGGATATTACAGTTTGATTTAGATATTACATATTGGTAAAACCGGGGCATTGCTTACATTTATGTGAATTCACACCTGAACTCCTGCCGTCACTGGCGCGCAATGAACTGTGGGATAGTGTAGACTGCAAAGTGTCTTGAGATGGATGCTTCATTCCACTGGGAAATGGAGAGGGTGCACTTGAAGTCGCTCTCGAGGTACGTCAGCCCTCTTCGCGTTGCGGTGAATCGCACTTCAAAGGCCGCTTTCCCACCGTTTTCTCAAGAACAGAATACAGTGCATTAAAATGTGTCCATATAAATATTATTTAAATGTAACTTTGTCATTGAAACAGCCTAATTTCTGTACAGTTTATTTTTTTAAGTTAAGATGCGTTATAAAAATGAGACGCAGGCAGTGCAATGAGAAATAAAAGGCAGAGTTATTAAAGGCGAGCTGAGCTTTTTTTTTTGAGCTGTAAACCTGTTTCATATTTCATGTTTGCATGATGGTGACAGGCTGAAAGCTGCTGTTGTTTTCTGTTTTTACTAAGCATGTGCTGTTAATAATAGCCTATTACTGGTGTTATTTATTGCTATTACTTTTTGGCTAATAAATATTTAGCATTTTGTTATCGAAATCGTGAATTGGTCAGTCGTTCTGAGAAAATCGAGATTTTTTTTTTTCCCATATCGCCCAGCCCTAATTAGTGGGTATCAAATATACCCGCTGGTATTGTCACATTTTCAAAATTTCTGTACTGACTTGGTACCAAAGTACTGGTACTTTTGACAACACTAAAGCCAACACTTGAGAGTTCACTCAGACTGTTATTAATATGGAGATATATAACTCAAACATAAAAACTAAAATAAAAAATATTAATAATATATTTTTAAATGCATAAATATTATGTGAATGTAGTATAACAACTTACAACCACATCTAAAGTAAAGCCACAGGTGTGGTCATGCTTGATTTTAAATGTGAGGATGATATCTCTACAACTGTGCATTCTACGAAGCATATTGTAAGACCATGTCATGTGAGTTTTTATCAAGGCTGTTTAGATGCTAATAATCATGTTAGTTCCCTGTAAACTCTTACTTGCAGCCTTCTAACTAATCTTCTAACTGCTCAATTCATGCTCTGTTGTTTTTACTCAATGAATCTTTCACATGTCTGTCATTAATCGAATTTTGAAATTTGTGTCAAATTTATATTCACAAGCTTGCAATTCGTTTAGATTTCAATTAAATTCAATTTGATTCAATATCGATTATTTTGGATATATAAGGAACAATACATGGCAAATTTCTCAACTAGACATGTGCCGATATTCGGTAATACAATATATCACGATAATGAATATGCACAATATTGTTATCGCAGGCTCTTCTAAATACTGTGAATAATTATTTATTATAAATTATTCAAATTTTTATAATGCATGCTGAATGAAAGTGCACGTTCACTCTCTGACAGCAGAGGGCGCTGACGGAACAGCATAAATGCAGCGGTTACCCCTGAAACCACATAAACAAAGCAGCGGTGCTACTGAACAGTATTTAAAATGCTTCATACAGCCATTCAGTTTTTTGTATTCGCAATGATGTTCGTCAGAGTACCAATTACTTAATACTTAAAGACTTAATAAGCTATTTATTTTTAAACTTTAACATTTTTTATTTTAATGTGGACTACAATATGCCCTATAATGACTGAAAATGTTCTGATTATTTGTTATTGATCAGTAACACTTAGTGACATAAGCCTTCATTAGTTAACATGTTAATTCATTTCTACCAAACTGACAATACTCATATAGCATTTATTAATCTTAATGTTAATTTCTTAGTTAATGTTTATTTACATTACTGAAATCAAAAGTTGTAATGGACCTGAGCTAAAACTAACAATGATCAGTTGTATTTCTTAACATTAACAAAAAATAACTTCTGTAACAAATGTAGTGCTATTATCTTAGTTAATGCATTAACTAATGAATTATACAATTTTACTTTTTGATTTTTTGTTGCGCTATTGTAATGTTTTTTCAATAACATTCAAAGTTATTTTTGTTATAAGAAAAAGACTTCTTAAACCTTTTATACTGACACTTTTTTTGCAATTTATGTCAATATCGTGATAATACCATACACCGTGATAAAAGCTTCAGCACTTAATCGCAACATGAAAATTTGATACTGTCACATGCCTACTCTCAACTAATGCTGTAAAATATAGCCTGCATGGGTTGCTAAGTTGTACTGTATCTTGCAATATACCTTTGGATGTTCATTCATGTTTATTTCGCGCTGTAACTGTATTAAATCAGAGGATATGATCAGTCTCATTCTTTCAGGAAAAGATTCAAAGCTTCGAGAGAGTCAAAAACAGTGCCATCTGATGTTTAGTAAAAAATAAAGCAGTCAAACCCCTGTGAAAGAAGTTTCGTTGGACGGAGCAGCCACCACACCGTTTCATGTTACGTGCTCAAATAAAAGCCTGGTGCGTTCACACCAGACGTGAATGAAGCGTTAAGCGCAAGTGATTTACATGTTAAGTCAATGCAAAGACACGAATAGACATCCTGCGGCGCGATTTGCGTGAATTGAGCGTTTCGGGCGAAACACGCAAGTTGAAAAATCTGAACTTTGGCGAAAATTTGCGCCACGTTAACCAATCAGGAGCTTGCTCTAGTAGTGACGTGGTGTAGCGAGCTGAGGCAGAAATCCGAAACAACAATGATTCGACAAAATCATCGTAGCTGTATATGTTCATACTTTTACAGAAACAGAAATAAAAAGGATCTTGCTTGAAAGAAAGTGAGTGAGGAGGTCGAACAATCTAGTAAGTTGTAAAAAACGGTCTTTACTCAATTTGAGCTATTTATATACACATTGAGACTACAAGCGAATTTGCGTCTGTTATGCAGTGAATTTCACACGCGAATGAAGCGAAATAAACTCAAAATGTCCAACTACGCGCAAGTCGCATCTGGTGTGAACGCACCATAATAGTGCGCACATGTGTGTGTTGAATTTATCTCCGCGATAATTAATTTACCCATTAAACTGTGGCATTTAATGCCAGTATGAGTATGCAGTTACAATGTGAAATGTACACTGAGTGACGCTAAAAGCGTGTTCTTTTTTTCTTTTCCTTAAGTGTTAATATGGTACATTTTTATGAGGTTGGTTGCACTTAATGCATTTTAAAATAACCAACACTGCACCTGCACCTACCCGATAGTGTTAACAAAAGGAAATGTGACATAAAAAGCATCCGTAATTGTGCCGTTTTAGCTTGTTTAGATCTCTATTTGAGCTCTTTCACTGTGACTCTTCTTTCATGGGTTTCGTACCCAAGGCTTCCTCTCCTCAAGTACAACTCCGTATCAGCTGAGCTACCGAACAAGCTTATGTCAGAAAAGCGAAACATATGGAGCTGGTTAAGCGACGCAAAGTCCAAAATACATTCGTTTACAAATCGTGCACTTTGGTTAAAAAGCGTAACATAATATTGTGCTAGGAGACGTGAAAGCTGCCTCTAGTCTTCATTTCTGTTGGAAAATGCAGTGATATGTACGCATTGGTACATATTTTGGCGACTCGCGAAAGCGCTTCCACGGGTACGTCTTTCCTATGAGACCGGGATGTTAAAAGAACAATATAGAGATTTACGCAATTCTTTTTGTGTGATCTTTTTGTGAACGAGTTGAATTTATGAATTCACATTTGTGTAACTGGTGGCTTAAGAGTTATCCTGGCTTATGTTTATGTTTTGCGGTAGATCTAATTCTGGCTGGCACCCAAGTTAACTAAATTTCAACTCCATTTAAATTAAGCTCCTTTTGTTTAGGTGTGTGACCGTTACATGCTGTTGATCAAATATATTTAAAGTCCCCGTGAACCGGAAGTTGCAAATGACTTTTCTCCAGTGTTGTGATGTATTTCCAAGTGAAACGGAATATTGAAAAGAGGGCAGGGTTTTACTTTTGCGCTCCTCCTCTCCATCTCTCGCTCATTACAGTCTAACGGCAGGAGAGGAGTGGTTTACGTGTTTTCAACCCAAGCGTCAAACTGATATTCTTAGAGAAGGGGCACCGTTGCAGAGGGGAGGAGTATTTTCAGATTTTGATTAAATATTATGAAGCCAAACAATGTTTTTGTGTGGATTGCACTTGCACACATGAATTTTTCACCACAAGGCTATCAATTTGTGCTAAACAAAATGAATAAAGTCAATTTTGATTTAATGTGTACTTTAAGTTCTCAGTGTAGAAACATGAGATTGTCAATAATGTTTTAAAAATAATAATTGAAGATTAATTTCCTCATTTATAGAAAGTTTCAGAGACATTACTTAACATTCATATATTTATAAAAAATATATAGCAGGTTTTTATATATTTTATAGCAGTTATCTAGTTTCTGCTATTACATTAGGGCTCACTTTTATGTTTTTATGTATATTTCTCTCTTTGGATTATTTTGATGTACTGAAAAATATTCTTTTTTCTTTCATTTCAGGCATGATGGAAGAGAGCGAGGAGAGTGAAGAACTGAGTGATGTGGAGGAGAAACATCATGACAAACCTGGAGAAAAATCTTTGAGTCGATCAAAGACTAAAAAGACATTTTTAAAGAAAAGAATAGATGAGAAATCTACAACCTGCACTCAGTGTGGAAAGAGTTTCACAACCAAACAACATCTTGAGTGTCACATGAGAGTTCATACTGGAGAGAGACCGTTCACATGTGATCAATGTGGAAAGAGCTTCCAATACAAAAGTATTCTTAAGATTCACATGAGGATCCACACTGAAGAGAGACCGTTCACATGTGATCAATGTGGCAAAAAGTTTCTTACCTCATCAAACCTGAAGAAACACCTGAATGTTCACACAAAGGAGAAGCCACATTCATGTTCTGTGTGTGGAAAGAGTTTTTCACTGCTGCAAAGTTTGCATAAACATGAGAAAACTCATACTAGTGTGAGAGAGTTCATGTGCTTTGAGTGTGAGAAGACTTTTATTACAGAGAGTGATTTAAAAGTGCACCAGAGAATTCACACTGGAGAAAAACCTTACAAGTGTTCACACTGTGACAAGAGATTCAATCAGTCATCAAATCTGAAAAGACATGAGAGAATTCATACTGGAGTAAAACCTTACAAGTGTTCACACTGTGGCAAGAGATTCAGTCAGTCAGAAAATCTGAAAATACACATGAGGATCCACACTGGAGAGAGGCCGTTCATGTGTGATCAATGTGAAAAGAGCTTCCAATACAAAAATAGTCTTAATGTTCACATGAGGATCCACACTGGAGAGAAACTGTTTACATGTGATCAGTGTGGAAAGACATTTTTTACCTTATCAAACCTGAAGACACACATGCCAATTCATATGAAGGAGAAACCATATTCATGTTCTGTGTGTGGAAAGAGTTTTTCACGGCTGCAAACTTTACAAGCACATCAGAAAACACACACCGGTGTGAGAGAGTACATGTGCTTTGAGTGTGAGAAGACTTTTACTAGAGGGAGCGAATTAAAACGGCACCAGAGAATTCACACTGGAGAAAAACCTTACAAGTGTTTACACTGTGACAAGAGATTCAATCATTCAGGACATCTCAAAAGACACGAGAGGATCCACACTGGAGAAAAACCTTACATGTGTTTACACTGTGACAAGAGATTCAATGTGTCAGAACATCTGAAAAGACATGAGAGAATTCACACTGGAGAAAAACCTTACAAGTGTTCACACTGTGACAAGAGATTTAGTGATTCATCATCTCTGAAAATACATGAGATGATTCACACCAGAGTAAAACCTTACAAGTGTTCACACTGTGACAAGAGATTCCGCGTGTCATCATCTCTGAAAACACATGATAAGATCCACACTGGAGAAAAACCTTTCAAGTGTTCACACTGTGACAAGAGATTCAGTTGTTCATCATCTCTGAAAACACATGAGAGGATCCACAGCAGAAAGAAGCCACACACATAAGACTGGAGAAACTGGAAGATAGGACTACTCTCTGAGAAAACAATGGAAATTAACATTTAAACTCTCTCTTGTGAAATTAGTATCCCCAACCCAAGACCCAAGTCTTGGACCTTGATTACTGCAAATTCCCATCATTAGCTCATGATTCCATTTGAAAGAAGTTTCTGTCATGGTCTGAGTATTTAAAGAGATGTTGGAGGAGATCCGAGGTATGATTATGTGGCCAGATCAGCTCGTAATGCTCAATGTCCTCCAGACATTCATTATGTATTTTCCAAATGTCAGGTATGCATCTTTTACTCTCATTTCTGAGCAGTTGATGTTTTGTATTGATCGTTTTGAATTGATTTATAATTGTCATGACTAACAATAAATTGTTACATTTGAATTATTCTGACTTACTCTGAAATTATTGACTCTAGTAGATTACATTACATCCATTGTTACTGCAAATCAGCGTCAGGTTAGTCACAGGCTAAAGTCCAAGGCCCGTATGTATAAAACTTCTCAAGCTTTGACTTTGTTAAAAATGTGTTAGTGACAAGTAGGACTCTTTTCTAAGAGTAGGGCAATTTTTAGTAAAGTCTAAGGGTGCGTTCACACTTGTCATGTTTGGTTCGATTAAAACGAACCCTGGTGCGATTGCTCGGTTAGTGCGGTTCGTTTGAGCATATGTGAACGCTGCCATCCGAACCCTGGTGCGCACCAAACAAGCGGGCCGAGACCGCTAAAAAGATGGGTCTCGGTCCGCTTCCAAATGAACTCTGGTGCGGTTCGATTGATATATGAACGCAACACGGACCAAAGACATGTAAACGAACCAAAAACAGGACGTGATGTCACAAGATGCGACGCTACAAGTCAGCTGATTTGACGACGCGGAAAGATCGGTGTATACAAAATGAGTAGAGGTCAAACGTAGAGCAACGTGGAGGTAAAGTGCCTCATGAATATTTGGTCCGACGAGCATGTTTCGAAAATACTAGAAAAAACGCACAAAAATACTGAAGTATTCAAAATGTTCAGTGATAAGTTAACGGAACGTGGCTTTAACAGGAGTGTGGAACAGTGCCGCATAAAAGTTAAGAAGCTGCGTCAACAGTATATAAAAGTGCGTGATGTTCTGCGTCGAAGTGGAAGCTCTGGTGATGAAAAGGAGAAATTTTTATGGTATGACGAAATGGATCAAATTCTTGGCACACGTCTGACTTCCAGCTCAGTAAATATAATTGAGTCATTTGAAGAGTCCACAGAGACCACTACAGACGAATCCTCGGAACTGAACGACACTGAAAAATCCTCAACTGCTGACAATGAAGAATCAGGTGAGCATTTAAACCAGTTGCTGTTTGTTAAGATAACAAACAAAATTATTTTATTTAGAACTAAGGCTTAGCAATCAGTATTAACAGAAGAACAAGGAATTCGTAACTTAGTAATAAAACAAGATTAATAGAGGTGCACAGACTTTGAGTACACACTTTACCAGAACAAAAATCATGTTATGGATATCTTGCCCATCTCCAAAAGTGTCTTTTTCCCATCCAAGCGAAAATATCCTCAGGTCAACAGTTTTTTTTATTAATTTGTAATTGTTTTACTTGTGAGTGAGGGTTGGTAAATCTGGAAATATAAAATATTAGAGTGAATATGATCAAAAGATTTGGATATACTTGTCTTTGCATAAAAATACAACAGTATGACTTTTTTAATATTACTTATTCTTGTTAGGGGGAGCAGGATCTACTGAGGACAGTGGAGAAAGCATGCAAGAACAGGCCATCCCAAGGATTCATGGACGTAAGAGGAAAGCAAAGAGTGACCGTCTTGACCTCCAGACCTTCTTACACCATCAGAGAGAGCTGCTGAAGGAGTTTCAAGACTCTGAACATAATCTGCAGCAACACGAAATGGAAGCTTTCGAGAAATGCTTTCAGGGAATGTGTTGAAATAGAGTAGTTTTCAGTTAATTTATAGAACGTACAACTCCTAATTTGTACAAAAAAAATATCTTTATTCTTTATATGTGTCTTTATTTAAGACACTTGTTCAAAATGTGTGAATATACAGTGTGTTTGACTGTATGGAAGAGAAACAACAAATATCATTTTGCACAGATAACAAACTTTGCACATCGGAATATTTCCTGAGATTGTTTAATCTAGTGAGTTACCTTAATGAAACTTTAAACAGTAAACATTTCATTCAGTGGTTCTGTTGTTTCAAAGTTTAAAAGAAAGAATTAAAACATTATAAATAGCAGTACTTCTGAAAGTCAGATTAAAGCAACATTGGAAACCATTTAATTTGTACAACTGTTTCATTTTGTCTTTTCTTCTTTCTTAAACCTTGGCAGTAAACCTAAAGTCTAGACATATATGTACAGAGTGCATCTCTAATATCATGGCCACCCTGACTGTCTCTGTAAAATTGATGGTCTTCATTGTTTTCTTGGCAAGCACTGTCGTTTTCTTCGAGTTGCATTACCTCCTCATTGTGGATTTCACAAAAGTTATGCAAAACGCAGCATGCAGATATTATGTGGCTGATGAGGTTGATATGAGCATCACATCTTTTCAAGAGGCATCTCCATCTTGCCTTCAAACGACCAAAGGCCCTCTCAACTGTCATGCGAGCTTGGCTAAGCCTGTGGTTGAAGCTGGATTGTTGAGGTGTCATCCCTGTGTTTTCCGTATATGCTTTTAGAAGCCAGGGGAGCAGAGGGTAAGCAGCATCACCTAGGATAAACAGTGGTACATCCACATTCTCAAACCTTTCAGTCCATGCAGGGAAGAGAGTTCCATCCTGGCCTCTCTGGTATAAAGATGAGTTAACAAAAACTCTGGCATCATGAACCCTGCCAGGCCAGCCAATGTTTATGTCCCAGAATTTCAGTTTATTGTCTACCACTGCCTGCAGTATCACTGAATAGAATCCCTTTCTGTTGTAATAATCGGCAGAATAATCAGGGGGGGGCTGTGATGCATATGTGTGTTCCGTCTATTGCACCTGCAACCTGTGGAAATCTCCATTTGTCTCTGAAACCTTGTACAATTTTCTTTAATTCTGCAGGAGAGGGTGTTTTTATGTACAGCGGTCTCATGATCTTGTTGATGGCAGCAACAACCTCCTGGGTGATCATACAGGCAGTTGATCTTCCAACTCCAAAAAGATGACCGATTGATCGGAACTCCAAATTGGTAGCCAGCCTCCAGAGACAAATTGCAACTCTCAACTCCACTGGTAGTGATCTGCGAAACCTGAAGCAGATATTAAAAAAAAGAAAGAAAAAAGTTTACATTAATAAATGGCTATTTCAAACCATAATATAATTCGATCCAGGATACATTTCTTGATAAACATTTACCGTGAATTGCAGTGTGTGAGGGATGGCTGGAGAATGCTGCAGAGATGCGTGAACGTTGTTCTCCTCATTCTAAAATTCTCCAACCACTGTTCATCTGTCCAGTTATTTACAATGTTCTGCCACCAAACACTGGATCGTGGCAACACCCAGATACTCCTTTGTGGATGACAAATTATAGATATTTGACAAAAGAATTAAAGCAGTCACTTATGAACATTCTGAATAAAAAAAATAAAAAAAAAGATTTAAAATGTTTGTTTTAATAAATCAGCATAAAACAACACTATTACAATCATCATTGTATTTATCTTTCTTATCTTATCTAACCTATCTATATATAATCAATTTTGATTATGAATGTTATATACAATGTTGTTTTATGCTGTCCTTCATCAATTAATTCATTTTTAAAAATCATATGTAATTTTTAAGTCTTACCTTTAAGTCTTATCTTATTTTTAAGATTACCTGATTACTATCAGGTAATCTTCAACTAAACTATGTTATTTCCAAAGAACAGCTATAAACACAGGGAAATCACGAAAAATAACTTGATTTAACAGTTATCAAAGAAATGCAATCCTGATCGTGTAAGTAGTAGGCTACTTTATTCTTTGATTTGAAAGTACATAATGTAAGCATACCTGGTTCTTCTCATCAAAGGACCCGTGTTGCCCATTAGTCGGTACAGACGACGGAACCGCCGTCTCTTTGCAGCAGATCTTCGTTTCTGCATACAACGGAGGAAATCCTGGTGCTGTTTTGAATGTTTTGAACATTTTATGAGCTCTTCGTGAGTTCTCAGCTGGTAAAAATAAAACCATATGTACACGCATAAAATGATTGCGTTTAATCCTGCACACAGCATTGTTTTGAATGTTCGGTAAGCATGCTCCGTCGCGAAATATACGTCATAAAAGCCGACCAATCAGGTTGTGACCGTATCTCTATGCCTTTGGTTCGGTAACTTTAGGTTCGCTGTTAAAAATGCCAGTGTGAACGCTAAGCGGACCAGGACTATATGTTTTGTTTTTGTTTTTTGGTCCGGACCAAACGAACCGAACTACAAGTGTGAACGCACCCTAAGACTGATTTTTAAGTGTTGTGAACTAAGGACTACAATGATGTACAATAAGGACTACAATTGCAAAAAAAAACTAAGAGAGCAAAACAGCAATTTTAATAGTAACGCCCTCTCCTCTCCATCCCACTGGCATTGAAGACCTCCTCGGGCTTACTCCAGATGCTGGAAGGTTGCGACTCTGTGGTAGCACTTGCATTGGGCATGCTACGGCTTGCCAGCATCTGCCTCCCTAACACTCGTAACGTGGCTCAGTTGCTATGCCGTTTTTCATTGGAGCCCATTTCGTCAGTATTGATGTAACGTCGAACATGACTGACTTGTAACCCCTGAAGGAGAGAACGGAGACGTTCATATCATATACATAATCCACCCCACTATATTATACAAAATTGTAGGTAGGGGAGTGAAAGAACAAACTCTCATTACCTACAACTGAGGTGCCCTTGAGCAAGACACTCGTCTTAAAGGGTTAGTTCACCCAAAAAGGAAATTGATGTCATTAATTACTTACCTCATCTCGTTCCACACCCGTAAGACCTTCATTCATTTTCAGAACACAAATCAAGATATTTTGAATGAAAACTGGGAATTCTAAATCACACATAGGCAGCAACATCATTGCACCTTTTGACATCCAGAATGGTACTGAAGACATTGTTAAAATAGTTGACATGACTGCAGTGGTTCAACTTTATTGTTATGAAGTGACAAGAATATTGTGTGCAAAAACAAAAATAACGACTTTATTAAACAATTTCTTCTCTTCCCTGTCAGTCTCCTACACTGTTTACATTGTATACTCATTATTGCCTGGCTCGGCCAATACCGATTTGGCTTCTGACGTAAAAAACAAACAAACAAGGAAGCACTGCACTGTTTTTACAATGTATCCAGCATAGGAGAATAACAGGGAAGGGAAGAAATTGTTAAATAAAGTCATCATCACAACAGCGTTCATGTGCGTGAACAGCAGTTTGGTTTGCCTTAAAAAAGCACCACCAAACTCCAGTTCAACTGTTGCACTGCAAAAAATGTATATCTATTGTTTTGTATTCAGCCTGTCAGGACCAAAATCCTGATAGCCCAAATCCGAATAAAGTATGTTCTGCTGACAGACCCTTATGTAGACCAACTGAACTTAGAATTGATATGAATGCTTTGATTCAACAAGGAATCCAACGACAACAAGCCAAGCTCTTCCGCAAGATGGAAAAAAAGACAACGCAAGCGAAGAGCTGCAACGCTTGGACAACATCGTATCAGCCCTACAGCCAAGGAGATAATTAAGTTGCTTAGACAACAACAGAGAATTAATGTAAAATTGATGTCGTTGATTAAAAAATCTTTTGCTTTGAATAACTTTCATGCCGATCTAACTTGTATCACAGTTGACGAGCAAGGCGGCTGCAAATTCTCCTGTGTCTGACTGAATGAACAAATGGTTTCCTGTTGTGGTTTTGAACATTGGGGCCATGTATGAGTTGAAAAGGTTATTAGTTTAGTAGAATAAAGGTTACTCACTTTCTGCTGTGCTAGGCGTTGCACCTGTTGCAACCGATATGTATTCATTGCCTTGTAGTTTAGGAAAGTGTGAAAACCGCTAACGGTTTAAATGTAGTCGGAAAATGCCACCTATATGTTTTTCTTATGCTTGCTATAGGATTATAAAGGTTAACAGGAAACTGTGGGGCGTAGGTGTGCATCTTTACTATAGCTTTTGTTTTTCTCTTACAATGTATGTTTTCTTTTCTTATACCAAATAAGGAGACGACTAAGGTCCTCCTCTTTCTGATGATTATAAAGTGTGAAACCTGTATCAGAAGTTTGCCGTTTGGTGAAGACTCCTTTCCTCTGTTTTGTATGAAGATCTTTTATTCTGAACTTTGTCATTAAAAGATACCAGTATAATTGGTAATTTGTAAACTCTTTTAAACAAGTCTCAGAGTTAATTATTTTTATATAAACCTATTAACTGAAACCTGAATATAAATATATATCGTATATAAGATATATATACAAATATATATTAATTCCTTACGAGCTCCAAGAGACGAATCCAAACTGAGTGTGGCTGGACCTTCCTTAGGCATTACTGATCAGCTGGTTTTATCATCTACCCCGGACATTCTGCAGGTAAGGGCTGTTTATTGATCAGCTTTTATGGGGGGAAGTGTTTTTACCTAGTTGGTTATTAATCGAAGGAAGTAAAAAATACCACAATATATATATATTTTCTTGTTTTCAGTCTAAATAAAAAAAAAATCTTAAATCCAGATGATTTTACTGAAATTAATGTTTTTTTCTGTTTGGGACAGAAACAAGAAACAAGATCTCAAACACATACTCCGGTGGTCCCCAGAGGTCATATTATGATCAACCACTCCGTGAAAAATGCATTTTTTTCAACTCTTAATGAGTGCTGAGTCATCACTCTAAATAAAAAATAATTTAGAAAAAATGTTTTTTATTATGTACTCCAATGTGTCAAAAGCATCATGCACATCTAATAATCATGTATTATATGTCATTTGAAAGGTCTCATGGAGTAGAATACAACAAGTAAAATTGTTTTGGGCTTTGACAAAACTTAAGCGAGTTTTTGTACATAAAGCCAGCAAGACCTATATGTAAATAATATGCAGATGCTGTATTTATCTTACGTTTTTGTGAGAAAATCATTATTTTATACATGATTATTTTCAGCGGATTCTCAAGATTAAAATTCCAACATCAGCATCCAATAAGCCGATCACGAGATATTGATCATGCAATCACGATACATGAAATCCCACAGGCGCAAATGCCAACTGAAGCTAAAATGTAGCTATCACTTGACATTTTAACTTATACTTTAACGAAACATGCATAGATTGCAGAAAATGGCACATCATTACTTACAGGAGATTCTCCCAAATGATATGAGTCCAAGATCAAAATAATCCAATGTGTTTGGCACTAGATTCTCTACGCGGAAGAACAGTTTTAGAAATGCCCATCAGGGGGCGCCAATGGATGAACAAAAAAGGCTACCTTGGTTTCAACCACCTTGATCTCTATCTTTTGACACACCAAAAGATGACATCACTAAAAAATAATTGTCCTCCTACCTTCTTTCCGCTCTGAGATATTGCATTTCAAATATGAAATATTTGTAAAATTTCCATTGAGCAATTTATCAGCAGTATCTCAGCATGAGAATGTCCAGTTTTAATTTTTTTATTTAAAAATTTAAAAAGTTTCCTTTCAAACGATACCAACCTTTTGACTCTCCTTGCTATAGTTTTTGAGTTACGAGTCTTTACTTTTTTGAGTGTCACTCAGAAAAAAAAAAACTCAGAAAATACTTTTAGGGCTTAAGGGCTTAATGAAGAAGCAGAATAATGTTAGGCTTAGAAAATAAATGAATTTGTGAATTGCCATCAGTTACTTTACAATAGACAGACAGATATAAATGCTTAGATGTGTCAATAAGTATAAAATCAAATTCAGTAACTGATATATTTTTGATTTTGGCAGATCAGCTCCTCACATATCACTCACTCAAATAATCAGTGATGCTCCTCCCACTGCAACATGTCATCAGTGAAGCTCCTCCCACTGCAATTCTCCAATAAATGCTGGAATATTCCCATCAGATGAGCATCAGAGCATCAGGAGGAGCTGAAATCTGCAAAGACTGAGTTTATTAAAGAGGACAGTGAGAACATGAGTGATCCAGAACCCTGCAGAATGAAACACACTGAAGATACTGAAGAACAAAGAGGTTGGTGTTTATTCTTCCTTCATTCATGATGCTGAACAACATTCATGTTAGAAAGATTCAAACACTTCATTACAGTTAGATAAACAGTTAAACTGAAATGAGTACAAATGTTTGTTTTCAACAAATGGTCAGTAAAGAGAGGTTTGAGAAACTTTCATATTAATTGTCATCAGGTCAAACTAAATATTATTTTAACCTGTTAACCTGCAGGAGAATGTTGGCGCACTAATTTGTTCTTTGTTTACATTAGTTCAAAGTTACTGTTAGTTTTAGTGTAAAAGATTGTAATTACCTCAAGCTTCAGTATAACTGTTTTATGTTTTATTGTGAAAGTCTTATAGTGACAGTAATATCTTGATGTGTGTCAGGAGTTATGAATAGTAAACACCAAGTGAGTCGATATTTTAATATGAATTATGAACCTCAGCTGCATCCAATGATAAAAAACTGATGGTCTTTATGAAAGCAATTTGACTAAACAGTGTTCCTCGTGGCTTTTAGTTCAAAAGTGTGTACATTTGGAGAAATATTGATATATTCTCGTATGTTTATGTCAAATTTCTATATAGAGGAGTAATATTTATTACATTTTTACTCTTAAATGTGGCGATGTGAGCATTATGGAGCACTTTCATTCACACTGGAAGCCAGAGGGCACCCTCGAACAGAAAGTCAGAGAGTGAGACTTTCATTAATTATATGACAGAAATTCATGACATCCACCGATACTAACATGCAGAGAGAGATTATCTGTGTTCTTCAAGCCATGTCAGGTAGAGTATATTAGAGTATATTTAGTATAATAGTGTATATTTATAACTTAATGCTAATCAACATTGATAATTGACTTGCGTAAGAGTGACTTTGGAGCAAAAACATGGTTTTAATCTAATAAAATTTTGATGGTGTGCTAAGCTAACATGATAGCTAGCCCTTATGCAGCTGTTTAAACAGTAAAGCTCATTTGAATGTTTCTTTTTTCAAGAAGGGCATTTGATGCAATTTCAAGTCAGAAGTTTAAACAAACAAACAAAAAAAAAGTGTGAATAGAGAGTCATCAGTAATTACAATGTCAAAAGAATTATAATTAGAGCCATAACCAAGCCGGAGAGCTGTGAATGTGTGCAGGAGAGACTGAAACTGAATGGGGCAGTTTGCACCACAAAACAATAGAGACACTGAATAGATGCTTAGAGGATGACAATAAACATCAGTTAGCATTTTACAGTTTCTGTAGTCTTCATTGTAAAAATTACAGATTAATGCTTACCATTAAAGGTGCCCTAGAATGTTTTTTCACAAGATGTAATATAAGTCTAAGGTGTCCCCTGAATGTGTCTGTGAAGTTAACCCCATAGATTTTTTAAATAAATTTTTTTAACTGCCTATTTTGGGGCATCATTAACTATGCACCGATTCAGGGATGGCGGCCCCTTTAAATCTCGTGCTCACTGCCCACCGAGCTCGCGACTGTAATACGGTGCAAAAAACAAAGTTCACACAGCTAATATAACCCTCAAATGGATCTTTACAAGATGTTCGTCATGCATGCTGCATGCATGCATCGAATCATGTGAGTATAGTGTTTATTTGGATGTTTACATTTGATTCTGAATGAGTTTGAGGCTATGCTCCGTGGCTAAAGCTAACATTACACACTGTTGGAGAGATTTATAAAGAATTAAGTTGTGTTTATGCATTATACAGACTGCAAGTGTTTAAAAATAAAAATTAAGATTGGCTCTCGTCTCCGTGAATACAGTAATAAACGATGGTAACTTTAACCAACAGTAGCCTACATTAGCAACATGCTAACGAAACATTTAGAAAGACAATTTACAAATATCACTAAAAATATCATGATATCATGATTATGTCAGTTATTATTGCTCCATCTGCCATTTTTCACTGTTGTTCTTGCTTGCTTACCTAGTCTGATGATTCATCTGTGCAGATCCAGACGTTAATACTGGCTGCCCTTGTCTAATGCCTTGAACATGGGCTGGCATATGCAAATATTGGGGTCATACATATTAATGATCCCGACTGTTACATAACAGTCGGTGTTATGTTGAGATTCGCTTGTTTTCCGGAAGTCTTTCAAACAAATGAGATTTACTTAAGAAGGAGGAAGCAATGGAGTTTGAAACTCAATGTATGTCTTTTCCATGTACTGAACTCTTGTTATTCAACTATGCCAAGGTAAATTCAATTTTTGATTCTAGGGCACCTTTAAAGTTATAAAAAAACATTTTCAGTCAAGAGCAGAAAGTGATTTTCTTTGTCTTTTATTCTTTGATTAACATGCAGTAGGAATATTGGACTGCTTCCCTTTAAGAGGACCCAATAATACACACATGCATTCTCTTTCTCAGCTGTTTAACGATCCAAAACTGACTGTGTTTAACTGAATACTCACCAAGATAGCCTTTTTGACATCATTTTGTATGTATTTGACCATATTAGCACAGTAAGGCACTAATTTGAGGAAAATTGTGAGGAAGATCATCTGAGTGCAATTGTGGTGGTGTAACAAGTTTTCTTGCATATTTTGCTAAATATTGTTACACTCGTTATTGCAGTGCATTATGGGATTGAATGAGCGCACTCAACATCGTCCACTATGGTTTTGGACACCACTACAAATGGCCGTCCCCTCAAATAGTGCCCTATTCAAGGGTATAGGGGGCGGTTTCTGACACAGCCAATGACTTATATAGTAATGGCCGATTTCAAAACAATGCTTCATGAAGCTTTGGAGTGTTATGAATCTTTTGTGTCGAATCAGCGATTCAGAGCTCCAAAGTCATATGATTTCAGCAGTACCAACGTCTGTTTTCAGGCCTTCCCGCTTAGCTCTCTCCAGAACTGAAAAGCTTTTCTAATATTAATGCAGGTTATAAAGCGCTTGCCCAGTCATAAGTCTTCATTCCAGTGATATTCTTTTGAGCTTTTTTTCAATTATCCTCATTCTGAAATTAATTATTTTTTCTTCTATTTTAGATATGATTAAAGAGGAGGAGGAGAGTGAAGAACTGAGTGAAGTGGAGGAGAAACATCATGTCAAACCTGGAGAAACACCTTTGAGTCGCTCAAAGACTAAAAAGACATTTTTAAAGAAAAGAAGAGCCAAGAAATCTACAACCTGTACTCAGTGTGGAAAGAGTTTCACACACAAATGTAATTTTGAGATTCACATGAGGATCCACACCGGAGAGAAGCCGTTCAAATGTGATCAATGTGGAAAGAGTTTTCCAAGCAAACGTAATCTTGAGCGTCACATGAGAATCCACACTGGAGAGAAGCCGTTCACATGTGATCAATGTGGAAAGAGTTTCACACAAAAAGGAAATCTTAAGGAACACATGAAGATCCACACTGGAGAGAAGCCGTATGTATGCAGTCAATGTGGAAACAATTTCAAAAACAAACATAGTCTTGATGTTCACATGAGAGTTCATACTGGAGAGAATATGTTCACTTTTGATCAGTGTGGGAAAACATTTCTTAGTGCATCAGACCTGAAGAAACATCTGTCAGTTCATACAAAGGAGACACATCAGAAAATACATACTGGTGTAATAGAGTTCATGTGCTTTGAGTGTGAGAAGATTTTTATTTCAGTGAGCAATTTAAAACGGCACCAGATTATTCACACTGGAGAAAAACCTTACAAGTGTTCACACTGTGACAAGAGATTCATTTATTCAGCACATCTCAAAAGACATGAGAGGATCCACTATGGAGAAAAACCTTACAAGTGTTCACACTGTGACAAGAGATTCAGTTGTTCATCATCTCTGATAACACATGAGAGGATTCACTCTGGAGAAAAACCTTACAAGTGTTCACACTGCGACAAGAGATTCAGTGATTCATCACATCTGAAAAGACACAAGAGAATTCACACTGGAGAAAAACCTTACAAGTGTTCACACTGTGACAAGATATTCAATCGTACAACAAATCTGAAAAGACATGAGAGGATCCACAGCAGAGAGAAGCTGCACACACGTGTAAGACTGGAGAAACTGGAAGATAGGGTTACTCTCTGAGAAAACAAAGGAAATTAACCTTTTAACTCCTTGATTATATAAAATTATTATCCCCACAAGATGGTTTAATGTGGAAAATTATCATACAACACTATACATGTTTGGTATAATTTGAAATGTCTCAGTGCGACTGGTAAAACAGTCCCATTCCCACAGAGGTGAATCCAAAGGTAATAAAGNGAGCGTAGTCGAGCTCTTGTGAAGATGTATGGACAACCCCACAAGCTTGTTCTGCGGAACATCGCTGAAGTGTTGGAAGGACCCAACATCAGACCAGGAGATGTTAGAGCATTCAAGCTATTCGCCCTCCATGTGTGCTCATTAGTGAGTATGCTAAAGCAGTTAGGGTCAGAAGGGCGGCTGAGTTGGAATGTGGTTCCAGGCTGCAAGGCAAACTTCCTCACGAACTTAAGACCAGTTTCAAGAGGTATGTCCACCCATCCTGAATAACAGTTCCTATGCTCCTTGACTTTGCGGACTGGTTAGAGTATGTGCTCCAGGTTCAGGATGATACTGCTAGGACAGTTACCTGTGCTCCAGACTCATCAACCAAAAAAAGAGAGACAGTTGTTACAACCCCAAGCCTTCAGGGGGATCCACAATCTTCCTGCTCGGTGCAGAGAAGCCTACTGCAGACAGTGAACACCGAGTGTCCTCTCCAAAGCCCAGGCCCATTTCCGCCAGGTACAGAGAGAAGTTGCGTGCCTACTGACCTTATTGCGACAATGCCAGTCACTTCCTTAATGGGTGTCTCAACTTTAAAGAGCTTACTAAAGAACAAAAAGAGGCATGGATTCATAAGAATAACCAGTGCTGGAGATGCGGCCGCAATCATCACGCCTCCCGATGTACCTTGAAAGCCTTGTGTAAGACCTGCAATAGGAAACATCCCCTCATATTGCATGATCTGAACAAGAGAGCTGTGTCTGCCAGTACAGTGTCCGAGCCCTCAGAGAACTCCTGTCTTGTGAGTACCACGAAAGTTCTCACAGTAGAGTTCTGCTAAAAGTGAGTAAGGTGATCATCACAAATGGAGATGTATCGTTAGCGACGTATGCAGTGCTAGGTGATGGGTCTGAGAAGACTATTCTCCTCCATGCATGCACACAACAGCTGAACCAGAAGACCTGATACTGAGAACAGTAATCAGCAGGTGCCTCATGGGGCGGCTGTCTCCTTTACAGTATCATCAGTCTCATTCACACAAGAAGTAGTAGAGACTAGGCCTTGCTGAACATACTTAATCAGTGGCTTCTTTAAAGAAAAGGTACAGACATATGTCTGACCTCCCATTGCAGCAGATGGATAAAGTGCAGCCTATGTTCTGATCGGGTCAGATTGCCCACACCTCATCAAGCNAATTCACACTGGAGAAAAACCTTACAAGTGTTCACACTGTGACAAGATATGCAATCGTACAACAAATCTGAAAAGACATGAGAGGATCCACAGCAGAGAGAAGCTGCACACATGTGTAAGACTGGAGAAACTGGAAGATAGGGTTACTCTCTGAGAAAACAAAGGAAATGAACCTTTTAACTCCTTGATTATATAAAATTATTATCCCCACAAGATGGTTTAATATGGAAAATTATCATACATGTTATCATACATAAATTATACATGTTTGGTATAATTTGAAATGTATCAGTGCGACTGGTAAAACAGTCCCATTCCCACAGAGGTGAATCCAAAGGTAATAAAGGTGTTAAGAGTTTAGAGATATTTTGCTGTAGAGATATTATTTGGGTCCTCTGCCAATTGGTCTTTCATGCAAATTGTTCCCTTGTTCCCTAAAGGTGTAAACTACCCAAGTCTGGGACCTTGATTAATGCAAATTCCCATCATTAGCTCATGATTCCATTTGAAAGAAGTTTCTGTCATGACCTGAGTATTTAAGGAGATGATGGAGGCACGTCCTGACATTGCTGAGTTAGATGTGTTCCTGGGTCAACACATTTTGTTGATCCTGGAACAACATTCTATTCTGAAAATTGAGTCTTAACCCTACCCATAAGTTATCCCAAAAATCAGAGGCAAATGATAGATGAATACCACTGATGTAGAAGCACCAATTCATGATTTTAAGCCTAAACTTGACATAATCTGTAAACTTGTCCCTCAAATCTGATTGGTTGATTTGAATGTTGTTCCAGGATCAACAAAAATGTTGACCCTGAAACATGTTGAACTCAGAAATATCAGGTTATGCAGGTGTGATTCTGTGGCCAGATCAGCTCATAATGCTGAGTGTCCTCCAGACATTCATTATTTATTTCCCAAATGTCAGGTATGTATCTTTTACGCTCATTTCTGAGTATTTGATGTTTTGTATTGATCGTTTTTTAATTGATTTTGTAATTGGCATGACTAACAATACATTGTTACATTTGCATTTATTCTGACTTACTCTGAAATTATTTACTCTAGATTATATTGCATCCATTGTTACTGCAAATCTGTGTCAGGTTATACATAAGCCCTTCTGTTTACAACTTCTCAGAAATGCTCTTAAGAATAGTCTTAAGACTTAAGACTTTGACTTTGACTTAGCTGTTAAAAAAATCTGCCTCTGAATCAGCCAATAGTGAGCATGCAAATGTGAAGCCACAACACCAATCATTTAATGTAGTCATTTAAAAAAATAAAAAAGACACTGAAACGTTTTAATATTTTAATTTTATAAAATAGCTTTCCATTGTGTTCGATATAATGTCTCCTCATTTACAATTAGAGCAATGATGTGGTAACGGATGGGACGGGACAAAGGAGTTGGAGATCTACGTGCAGGCTTTATTAATAAGAGCGTAGTCGAGCTCTTGTGAAGATGTATGGACAACCCCACAAGCTTGTTCTGCGGAACATCGCTGAAGTGTTGGAAGGACCCAACATCAGACCAGGAGATGTTAGAGCATTCAAGCTATTCGCCCTCCATGTGTGCTCATTAGTGAGTATGCTAAAGCAGTTAGGGTCAGAAGGGCGGCTGAGTTGGAATGTGGTTCCAGGCTGCAAGGCAAACTTCCTCACGAACTTAAGACCAGTTTCAAGAGGTATGTCCACCCATCCTGAATAACAGTTCCTATGCTCCTTGACTCATGGGGCGGCTGTCTCCTTTACAGTATCATCAGTCTCATTCACACAAGAAGTAGTAGAGACTAGGCCTTGCNCAGAAGGGCGGCTGAGTTGGAATGTGGTTCCAGGCTGCAAGGCAAACTTCCTCACGAACTTAAGACCAGTTTCAAGAGGTATGTCCACCCATCCTGAATAACAGTTCCTATGCTCCTTGACTTTGCGGACTGGTTAGAGTATGTGCTCCAGGTTCAGGATGATACTGCTAGGACAGTTACCTGTGCTCCAGACTCATCAACCAAAAAAAGAGAGACAGTTGTTACAACCCCAAGCCTTCAGGGGGATCCACAATCTTCCTGCTCGGTGCAGAGAAGCCTACTGCAGACAGTGAACACCGAGTGTCCTCTCCAAAGCCCAGGCCCATTTCCGCCAGGTACAGAGAGAAGTTGCGTGCCTACTGACCTTATTGCGACAATGCCAGTCACTTCCTTAATGGGTGTCTCAACTTTAAAGAGCTTACTAAAGAACAAAAAGAGGCATGGATTCATAAGAATAACCAGTGCTGGAGATGCGGCCGCAATCATCACGCCTCCCGATGTACCTTGAAAGCCTTGTGTAAGACCTGCAATAGGAAACATCCCCTCATATTGCATGATCTGAACAAGAGAGCTGTGTCTGCCAGTACAGTGTCCGAGCCCTCAGAGAACTCCTGTCTTGTGAGTACCACGAAAGTTCTCACAGTAGAGTTCTGCTAAAAGTGAGTAAGGTGATCATCACAAATGGAGATGTATCGTTAGCGACGTATGCAGTGCTAGGTGATGGGTCTGAGAAGACTATTCTCCTCCATGCATGCACACAACAGCTGAACCAGAAGACCTGATACTGAGAACAGTAATCAGCAGGTGCCTCATGGGGCGGCTGTCTCCTTTACAGTATCATCAGTCTCATTCACACAAGAAGTAGTAGAGACTAGGCCTTGCTGAACATACTTAATCAGTGGCTTCTTTAAAGAAAAGGTACAGACATATGTCTGACCTCCCATTGCAGCAGATGGATAAAGTGCAGCCTATGTTCTGATCGGGTCAGATTGCCCACACCTCATCAAGCCTGTTGAACCTGTTTGGTAAGGCCCACCAGGTGGAAACGCATCAGTCAAGACCCGCCTGGGGTGGACTCTTCAAGGACCGATGCATGGAATTAGACATGGGATCAAGGCTCACCAGTGTTTCTTTACATCTATCCTCCCCAACGCAGACCTGTTTGCTCACGTTGAGAGATTATGGCAGATGGATGTGATTCCATACCGCGCCGACAAGACCACGACAAGATCCAAGTTAGACAAAGAAGCTGTCAGGCTCTTGCAGGAGAAGACTGTGTGAGTGGAAGTAGAAGGAACGATGCAGTATGCCATGCCACTCATTTGTATACCGAGCATGTCACAGCTGACCATGCCCAAAGAAGCTGTTCTCCCTCAGCTTAGGAGGAGACTGCTTAAGAACCAATATCAAGCGTCTGCCTACCAAGCCGAGGTCACTAGACTGAAGGAAGCAGGTAATGTAGCAAAGCTGTAACAGAGAGAAGTGGATAGCTCCACAGAGACATGGTGCATCCCCCACCACATGGTGCAGCATAACAACAAGAATCGGGTAATCTATAACTGCTCTTTTGAATATGAAGGTCACAACCTCAATGACTTCCTCCTACGAGGACCCACTCTAGGCTGCTCTAGGTTCTGCTCCACTTCCGAGAGCACCCAGTAGCCATAAGCAGTGATATTCGTGGTATGTTTCACCAGGTGAGGCTGCTCCCTGCCATTGCCATTACTCAGATTCCTATGGCGTGACCTGAAGCCTGAACGACCCCCTTGATGTGTACCAGTCGCAGGTTTTTCCCTTCAGCACCACGTGCAGTCCCTGCTGTGCCACATACGCCCTGCAAAGACATGTCATGGGCCACAGCCAACCTGAAGACCCAGTCAGAGAGGTCATTCTATGTTGATAATGGTCTGCATAGTCTTAACTCTCCCCAAGAGGCCAGAGATCTAGTAGATCAACTTTGTTCACTTCTATCCTACGGCGGCTTTGAGCTTCGACAATGGGCCAGCAATTGTCCATCTTTAGTCACCTCCAGATCCAGTACCTGTGACTTCTGGCTTCGTCAAGGCCAACAAGATGTCCATGAGTCTTCACTCGGACTGCACTGGCACTGTCAGTCTGACATCCTGTGTTACAAGCATCGAGCTAGCCGCTGTTCCACTGTGACTATGCACAACATTTACCATGTACTAGCCAGCCAATAAGATATTGGTACAGCATTTGTGGGACAGGAAGCACGACTGGGGTGATCCACAGTTGCCTGAGGAACTCTTTACCTTATGGTCTGAGTAGGAGAAGAAGTTGAGTGGATTAGGGAAGATATTTCTGCCAAGATGCTACACCAGCTCACATATGAATCACCCAACCTGTAGATATGACATCCATGTCTTCTGTGACGTAAAACTAATCCCGTCCGAATAGGGCTTATTTCAGTAAAGATTACGGCGACTTTTACCTTTTGTAAAAAGGTCTGGAAAAATTACCTCAGGTAATACTAATCCCGTTCGAATAGACCCGCTGTAAATATATACGGTAAAATTATGTAATTTCCTGTTTAAAAGTAGTTTTCTGCGCATTTTTTAAGCATGGAAGCACTTGAAGAAACATTCAGTTGGGTTGTAGGTGGTGGGACAAGTCTGTGGCAAACCTCACGTATTTTCCACATGCCATTCAGAGCAAAAAGAAGATCGAAAGCACTTGTCAGAGGCACAAAACTAATTTTTAGCTTTAGCTAAGAGCATAATCCAATCAGAATTTAATTAATAAATCATTTGACCAGATCTAACTGCTATATATAGGCCACGTTCACACAGTCATTTTTTGGGATTGACAACAGCATTTACGTAACAGGCGTGAGTCTGATGCAACTTTCAGTAGCGTCTGGATCACTGAACGTGCAGCGAGTGTCACACCTGTATTCTCTTACTAGTAACCATGACAACAGTGATCAAAGTAATATTAAAGATGGTGACGTCCATAAAACTGAAAAGTATTATCACTTTTCACATGACAATAGACTAACTGAACCGTGAGTTCATCCATCAAAACTTCATTAACCAACAGCAGCAGCATGTAAACAACGAGTGTTTAACCGCTGCACTCGCACGTCCTTTACAACATCTCACGCATGGGCGTTTCCTCCGAGTAGGCAAGGGAGGCAGTGCCTCCACAAAAAAATAGGATGAGAAAATAATCCATATTATATATAAAACAACATAAATATTACAAATTATGCCAATAAAAAGAGCACAAGTCATGCATATTCTTAAGGAACACTGCCACACAGCGACACCCGCAGGTAAAGTTACACAGAGGAGTCATGTCTCCGTTTCCTCTCATAGAAAACCATAGAAAATCATCAGACCCCTGGCATGCAGTGGGTTTTGTGGGGGGTAATTGAGAATGAATGGGGGAAAGTCACGTGAGAGGAGGCGATGTCTCTATCGCGCTATGATTGGATGTAATTGGTTATGATTGGATATGATTGGTTTGTGCGATAAATCCCGCCTCTTGTTGACATAAGCGTTCCGCGCGTCAGTTTGATTGAACAAATGATGGCGTTTATGGGAAGACTAATTGAAAAGTAAGTAAACAGATCACCCAGTTAGATATCTCCGCTTTATGTCACGTCAAAATCAAACTTGAAATGGACTGAAAGCTTGATGACTGCAGGGTTTTTAGTGCAATCAGCTTGGTGAAATTAAAAACACATATTCGTGTCAGTGACAGACGGTGTTTACGGATCATGAGTGATGATCCAAAATAGCCTAAGATGACAATCAAAAAGAAAAACATCAATACACAAATAAAATATATTGTTTAAATTATTATTGCCTTTAGTTATTATTTTGGAAGGAATGTAAAAGTGCTTAAAACACTAACTTGATGAGATTGACTTGGTTTTGATAAATAGAACATTTTTTACAATACATTGTTAATGCAAAATTACAAAATAGAATTGTCTTTGGTTTATTTTTTTTTATATATATTTTTTGATGTAATGTATTTAACATTAGCATTTAATAAGGAAGACGTGTCAACGTTAAGAGTAATGCGTGAATTTACATTGATTCATAAATAATAATAAAAAAATGTAACACGCAAAACTGATATGAGCCACTCCGGTGGAGAACAGTGACTGGATCTAACACCTTAAGATGACGCACAGCTCACATCTCTGATGTAGTAAGTTACCGAAAGCAAAACAACACACAAAACACTGTCTCTCTCGCTCTGTATGACGTGACAGACAACTAGTTGTCCAGTCCTGTCCTGTTCACAAAGCACGAATATTCAGAGAATGCGGTTGTGAGTCCTGAAAATTTACAGGTGCGAGTTTGGTTATGCCGTTGTCACTCCCGTAAATAACCGTACTGCGTGTGAACGCAACCGTATTAAGGACTCAAATACAGGACTGACTACCGTATTCTGCTGCTGTGTGAACGTGGCCATAGTTTATATATGATGAGTTTGGTTCCAAAATGCGATAAACGGCATTTAAAAAAAAAAATTAGTTTCCGCCAAAATCAGTATTGTATCTGGTCGGTATTGAAAAGTAATTTATTAATTTTGCGATATCCGTCGTGTTATTCTGTCATGTTTTCTCCATTTCTTTCCAAAACGCCACAAACGCTAGTCTCCTTTTTTAGCAAAATGCGATATATCCGCTCTCAACCAATCACAGCGCACCATTGCACCCACTGTAAACATTGAAGGATTTTTTTACGTATACAACACTGAATAGACAGTTTAGTATTAGTAATTACATCATGGCATGTATTATTCTGAACGTAGTTAATACTTTAAATGATCAACAACAGTCCTCTTGAGATTCGAGATTGAGTCTGTAAGCATAGAGTTGAAACTCGGGACAGATGCGATTGTTCAACACAAAGGAGGTATTTGTCTTAAATCGGTTGATTAGTGTTTCCTGTTACATCCGATAATACAAGAGGGTTTTGTGAGAGAATCGATAGATTTAATGTGACCCCACCCATACTTCTGATGAGCTGAGAAGTCAAGACAGAGTTCTTTGTTAAAAGAAGTCACGTCATCGCTTCTGTTAAGGCTGGGGGTCTTGGGGTCAGGAAATGGATCTTTGGTCAAATTAAGCTTTGTTTGGTCATGTTCCTTGTTGATAAAGTCATTTGGTAAGTTCTGTCGAACTATGGCCTACATGTGTTTATTTAACTGTGTGGTGGTGCCAGATACTCTTTAATAAGTAATCACAAATAATTTATAACATTAACAAGATGACCCGTTGAATTCATTTTGGGAGCGACGGCTGAATGTATTTTTAGTAAAATGCCTGTATATAAGATAAATATTGGCAGAGTTTAGATTCAGTCATATATGTGAACTTTTATATTGATGGATTAATTGCATTTTGAAAAAAAAAGTGTCATAACCGAAAGATGCTATGTGAAAGTTTGAAACGGACAATAGTGGTTTTCATCTTGCTACTTTCTTGGTAAAGAAAACACCTTTTTACTCAAATTGGATAAAAATTTCAATCAAAATGGAGTTATTGCGTTTTCGAATTAAACTCTACATATTTAAATTATATGTGTTTGCACACATGGTATCAGGAAGCAACGTATATATGGGTATACCACGGTATCCTAAATCAATTACCCCTCCCACTTCTGCTAGTTTTACTGTGATGTCTTGTCCCGTGCGAATTGGCCATTAATGTTACAGATGTCCTGAGGTAAAATTACTTTACTCCACCTCCCCATGTAAAACTAATCCTGTGCGAATAGGGCTGCTGATGTCTTCAGATCTGCTGTAAATTGACAATAAAGCTCATTTCATTGGTGTCAACAGACTAAGAGTGTTTGTTGGTTAAAAGTGCATTTATTTCTGTATGCTTTTGTAACTGGTGTGAAAAATGTATTGATTTAAAGCCCTTTGAAGCTGCAATGAAACTGTAATTTTGACCTTCAACCGTTTGGTGCCCATTGAAGTCCACTATAAGGAGAAAAATCCTGGAATGTTTTCATCAAAAACCTTAATTTCTTTTCGACTTAGCCCACGACTAGAGTCCAGAGATGGCTATAGCTTGCGACCGGAGTCCAGAGATGGCTTTAGCCCACGACCAGCGTCCAGCGATGGCTTTAGCCCCTCGACCAGAGTCCAGAGATGGCTACAGCCTGCGACCGGAGTCCAGGGATGGCTTTAGCCCCTCGACCAGCATCCAGGGATGGCTTTAGCCCCTCGACCAGCGTCCATGGATGGCTTTAGCCCCTCGACCAGCATCCAGGGATGGCTTTAGCCCCTCGACCAGCATCCAGGAATGGCTTTAGCCCCTCGACCAGCATCCAGGGATGGCTTAAGCCCCTCAACCAGCATCCAGGGATGGCTTTAGCCCGCGACCAGAGTCCAGAGATGGCTATAGCCTGCGACCAGAGTCCAGAGATGGCTATAGCCTGCGACCAGAGTCCAGGGATGGCTTTAGCCCGCGACCAGAGTCCAGGGATGGCTTTAGCCCCTCAACCAGCATCCAGGGATGGCTTTAGCCCCTTGACCATCGTCCAGAGATGGCTATAGCCTGCGACCAGAGTCCAGTGATGGATCCAGACTCCGCTCCAGTCCCAGAGTCAGCTCCAGAGCTGTTATAACACACTACTCTGCCTCTTTTCATTTTATTTAAAGAAACATACAAACAAACAAAAACATTAATAGCCTCATGCAATGAGTGGCTGATTATCTGCAATGTCTGCATATATTTATAACAAAATTAAATTTTTACAACTCTGCCTCTTTTCTAGGGTTGCCACCCGTCCCGTGAAATACGGAATCGTCCCGTATTTACAGGCAAAATGACGCGTCCCGTATCAAATCAATAAGGGACGCGATTTGTCCCATATTTTACATAGGTCCACATTATGCAGCATCCCATGCAAATCACCCCACCCGCATTGTGTGAAGACATGTCCTATTCGGCCCCTGATCGGGTAATACTTGCTGCCATCGTTGGTTTGATTGGTTTGTTTCAGGTTCTCGGGCCGTGAATCACGGCCAATCAGAGTCAGAGGAGGGCGGGATGCTTCCACTTCATGGAAGATCCTTTGCAAGTCTCCTGCACTATATTTTTTCCCAATATACTTTTTTGAGTGTCAAAGCATTTGTTTAATTTATAATTACTAAGTTATGGATCTGTTAATTAAATAAGTTAATAAAATATGGTTCACATCTCAGAAGTTCCTCCAGAAGCTTATTTTTTGTGGTCTCAGTCACACTTTGTTAGCCTATGTTTATTATTGTCATAGCTGTGTATTTAATATGACCAGTTAAATTGTGATAGTGAGAGACTGAGTGCATCTGTTCACACTGATTTCAATAGCAGATATCTTATTATAATGTCCATTGGTATCAATCTTAATATTTTTATGAAAACATGTTTTAAGTTATGATATACCACCACTGGCACGCCATCGGGACTGTGGTCATCGTGGCCCCCGCTGCGGCAGGCGTCCCTTATTTTTCTGTATTGAAGGTGGCAACCCTACTCTTTTCATTTACATTTTCTTTTTCATTTCATTCCAAAATATTATACATATTAATATTTGTGCATACTCTGATTATCTTCACTGTAATAAAATGAAATACAACATAAAACACAACCCTGTCTCTTTTTGTTGAATATCAGTTTTAATGATTAATAGCCATTATAAAAAGGTATAAGAATATACAACTTATTGGCTCTCCAACTAACACTTGGCACTGGTTCAAGTGTACTCAGACAGTAAAAGCTAAAAAGGATACTGTTCAGATTTGCGTCCTTGGTAGTTAGGACTTGGCAAGTTCGACTCATGAGAATGAACTCCTGTGAACGGGAGGACGCAAGTCCGGTGATTCTGCAAATGGCACAGCAGCGTACTTGATAACATCACTCAGCTCGTTCTGGCTTCTCCAGATATCTTTTTATGTATATTTTAGGCAACAATAAAACTAAATGTGTTATAAAACACCACTCTGCCTCTTTTCGTTTTATTTATTAACTAAAACACAAACTTTAATAGCCTCAAATGTGGTTCAGGCAACACGTTCATTTATCTTCAACATCTGCATAGTATAGTAGGATATTTATCACAAAATTAAATATTAAACAACCCTGCCTCTTTTCTTTTACATTTCAAAAATATTAAAGATATTAATATACTGTATGTGCATACTCCGATTATCTTCACGGTAATAAAATGAAATATAACAAAACACAAACCTCTTTTTGGTAAATGTCAGTTTTATTGATCAACAATAGCCATTATAAGTATAAAAGGTGTAAGAATATACAATAAAGCAAACAATTCAGTCAAACATACAAAATCAGCACTTTAGAAGGCTACAACAGTAAAGTTAAATATAAAGTTATGAAATGTCATTTTGTCCTCAGCCAAATGATTTACCACTGAATAAATTATAGATTCATGAGACCAAAGATCACCCGTTATATACAAAAGACGAATTGTGTCATGTTTAACCACTACAGAGACATCAGAACCAGCGGCAAATGTCTGAAGGACTAGCCGAGGTAAGGCTGCTCTCGGCGGGGTACATGAGTGCTGAGCGCCCGATGTTCACCTGGATCTCACAACTCTTAAAACGTCAGATCAAATTTTCAAATAGGCACTATCTATCAATAAACCACAGATTTGAGCTTTAAACCAGCACATTTTCACCCGAAAAACTCTTAAAACTACATATAACATAATAACTGAAAAATTTTAAATTAACATTTAAATTGCACAGGTTTTCTCAAGAAAACATCCAGGGATTTGAACTGTACTTGGCTAGATGTGCACTTTGAATTGAAACAGTACTTTGGCAGCGACTGATGACGTTTCACAAGAACAAAAGTACAGACAAGAATGCATATTGAGAAACGGCTAGTGATGGGACGGTTGATACCGGGGCTCCGATGCAGTTTTCAAAGCACTATTGTATCACACACTGCAACAATGCTTGTATCGAAATGACAATACCACGTGATTGAAGCTTCAAACGTCATGCAGTATTGGAAAGTCGAGACAGCTGGTTTGAAAAGAATTGGCGCTTCAGCGGATTCATAAAGGAGAATGTTAATGTTAATCATGTTTTATTGCTGGGGTCTCAGAGACCCTGAACAGAACATAAAGGTTAAACAGCTCACCCAAACATAACTACTCACATAAGACCACATCTATATTATTGATCAATATGTTAATCTGTTGACCAGGCTGCACATGACACGAGTGGCAGTCTCATTGTCACAAATTAATTTAGATGAGATTACATCAGATTAGATAGAACTGATCCAAGACTGCAGTGAGTACACAGACTTCCGAAGCTTTGTTTGGTCACGTGATTTTTCAAACCATAGATCCGCTCCACGATGATTTAGATATGGTGAAAAAAACAACTCTGACCACCAGATATCACTAATGCCCACTGTGTTAAAAGCTTCGAGTAATGAACCATGTTTCACAATTTGATGAAAGCCTCAAATGCTTCAGAAAGCCTCCATTTCCTATCACTAGAAACGGCTGTGGTTTAAATAGACAGAAGCTAACAATGAAATGAGTTACAGCTGAATGCAATAATGAGGAGTCCAGACAAAGGATTATGGGAGTTGAAGTTCATGGCTGAGGGAAGGTGAGTCAGGGAAGAAGTGCCCTCTAGTGGCCAACCTGGGCACTCCAGCAAGTGACTATGACTGCCGATATCTTCAGATCTCCTGTAAATTGACAATAAAGCTCATTTCATTGGTGTCAACATTTCGTACTTTCAACTGTTTTTCTTATTTGCAAAAAAGTGACATTGCATTACTTGTATTATTTTCTGTAGTTCTTGATATATGTCTTTATTTAAATGAAGAAGCAGTATAACATTAGGACTAGCAATAAAAATAATGTATGAAATAGCATCGGTTACTTTACCATGAATAGACAGACATGCAAATGCTTAGAAGTGCCAATTATTAAAACAAACCTGAACTGATATATTTTTGATTTTAGCAAACCAGCTCCTCCCATCACAGTCACCTAAACAGTGAAGCTCCTCCCACTACAATTCCCCAATAAATACAGGAATATTCCCATCAGATGAGCATCAGAGCATCAGAAAGAGCTGAAATCTGCAAGGACTGAGTTTATTAAAGAGGACAGTGAGAACATGAGTGATCCAGAACCCTGCAGAATGAAACACACTGAAGATACTGAAGAACAAAGAGGTTGGTGTTTATTCTTCATTCATTCATGATGCTGAACAACATTCATGTTAGAAAGATTCAAACACTTCATCACAGTTATAAACAGTCAAACTGAAATGAGTAAATGTTTGTTTGTTATGATCAGTAAAAGGAGGTTTGAGAAACTATATTAATTGTCAACATCAGGTCAAACTAAATATTATTTTAACCTGCAGGAGTAAGTTGGCGCACTAATTTGTTCTTTGTTTACATTAGTTCAAAGTTAGTTTTAATGTAAAAGATTGTCTGAATACATTTTTAAAAAGAACTCGCTTCAGTATTTGATTCCTGTTTTATTCAGAAAATCTTATAGTGACAGTAACGTCTTGAAAGTTATGAAAATGAAACCCCAAGTCAAGTGAGTCGATATTTTTCAATATGAATTATGAACCTCAGCTGCAGTGAGAAAAATACTGACGGTCTTTATGAAAGTGATTGACTAAATAATATCCCTCGTGGTTTTTAGTTCATTTGGAGAAATATCAATATATTCTTATTTGTTTCAACAAATTTCGAGAAGAGTAATATTCAATTTTTACCCTTAAATGTGGCGATGTTTGTGTTCTGGAGCACTAACTCTCTCGTGTACTGGAAGCCAGAGGGCACCCTCGAGCAGAAAGTGCAAGAGTGAGACTTTCATATGTGACAGAAGTCCTCATGATATCGATAATAACATGCAGAAAGAGATTATCTGTGTTCTTCAAGCCATGCCAGGTAGAGTATATTAGAGTATTTTTTGTATAATAGTGTATATAACACAATGCTAATCGACATAGACTGTGTGTGCAAGCATACTATAAAACCAAACAAACAAAGAGGCTAATGTATTTTTGTATGATCTATTTTTTGTTCTGAAGCCACATCAGATCACAGACGATTGTTTGAAAGATTCGACCTGCGTTACAGTGAGTTTGGAGCAAAAACATGGTTTTAATCTCATAAATTGTCGTGTTTTGATGGTGTGCTAACATGCTAGCTATTCCTTGTGCAGCTGTTTGAACAGTAAAGCTCATTTGAATGTTTGAAAGAGGAGAAGAAACAAAAAAAAAGTGTGAATAGAGAGTCATCAGTAATTACAATAATGACAAAAGAATTATAATTCGAGCCATAACCAAGCCGGAGAGCTGTGAATGTGTGCAGGAGAGACTGAAACTGAATGGGGCAGTTTGCACCACAAAACAATAGAGTCACTGAATGAATATCAGTTAGCATTTTATAGTTTTAAAATAAAATCACATTGTCTTAAAAACAATTTTTAATAAAATTGAGAGTTTTAGATTTGATTTGAAATAGAACATGGCTTTGAAGTGCATTTCTTGACTGAAACAAGGCTAATTTTATTTTCATAAATTAAAAAGTCAAATTTCATAAAATAGTAGAAGTAGTAGTCTTTATTTCGAACTCAAGTTATTAAAAGAAAAAAAAATAACACAAAATATACATTGAAAAAATATAATAAACAACACAACATTTCAACATAATAATACTCGACCCATTGGAAAGAGATAGTCTTATTAAATCCTACCCCAGTACTTACCAAACCTAGATCACAATTAAATTACAGATTGATTTAATGACTAATACAAAAATGCTACTCCAATTTCCATCCTACCAAATCTAACTATTAATATAAGAAAGAACAAACCGAAACAAAATTCAAGCAGCATTAACAACAGCTAAATGATCACTCTCCCTTCCCACTTCTGTACCAAAATAAATCTCTTATACCTTTTTTTAAATTGCAAGATATTTACACTTTTTTTGATAGAATTATTCAAACTATTCCACAAAATCACCCCACAAATTGAAATACACATACTTTTGAGCTTAACATTTCTATTAATAAATTACTAATAACTATGACCATATGCAGGTTAACAGATTAACTGTTTTATTTTACATTTATTTTATATATGGTTCACAAATATGTAGGACACAAACTATATCACAATATGTTATCGTAACCCCTGTATTGTGATATGCATCACCAGTATCTTGGCAATACATAGAGTTGAAGGAACCCAGCCTTGTTATACCTGAATATATTTGATTCTTCTTAGTCTACTAATGTGTTCCCTGCAACTGAAGTATTCTGTCTAGAGCGCACAACTGCATGAGCTTGTATTTTAGGTTAAGCTGTGTTGCTTTGACATTGTGGAAAATAGAATGATAAAACAAAATATATTTATCAATCAAAATGTATCTACTGCGAAATATAGGAGCTTGTTAAACCTCAAACATGAGATTTTACTGGGACAGCGTGTTCTTTATTTATTACAGTTTGTTAAATTATTTTTCATTATAGTTTTATTTAAATAGCCTACCCTTAACTGTGTCAGTAATTATTGTGCTGCTAATTCCTGATTTGGGAGTGATTTGTTTGTCAGAAAATGTTAGGCTACCTTTTTAACCCTCTGAGGATTTTTGGGGACCTGGAGAAGTTTTGACATGCCCTGACATTTGTGCTTTTTTCAGTTTTTCATAAACATATTAATGACAAAAATGTCATTACGCTTTATTCAGCACAAACTAGGCTACCATAATATGTGAGGAACATGTATGTACATGTTTGTGTTTTTGAAGGAATAATGTTTATGCGTGGTTATTGAAAAAACTTGTTCACAAGACTTCTGGGTATTGGAGGTTGTAGACTAGAGTTTTTGTTTTAAAAATTATCCTGCTTTCTCGTTCATGTAAAAATATTTAGATTTAGATTTTGTAAGACACTTTTTGTCAAGAAACACAGTATGCATGAAAGCGTGAATCTTGATGAATAATGATGTGATTCACACCTGAGAAGACAAAAGATCTGCATAATGAGCCGCATAATGAGGCCTTTCAGTCAGGTAGGCTGAGAAAAAACCCCTCTGTGATCATGCTGATAACAGGATTAATGTCCACTCTTGACAAAAAAAAACATGACTTTTGTAAACTCTTGCATGCATGTATTATTGCACATCATGTGATGATAATTTTGTATAGGGCTATGTTAAATTACAGTACCAGTCAAAAGATTGAACACATTGGCATTATAATGTTTTTAAAAGAAGTCTCAAGTCTCTAACCAAATAATGGTTTTCTATTTTAATATACTTTAAAATATAATGTATTTCTGTGATGCAAAGCGTCTGAACATTCCTACCTCTATGGCATTTCATATAGGCTACTATATTTGTTATATTATATAGCCTGTTAATGTGCAGTTGACAAACTATACATCATTAAGAAGATCTAAGACTCAAGCTTCACAATTTGACTCTTAAAATCTTTTATTGACCGTAATTTCTTAATATGCTTAAAGTCATGCACATTTGGAGAGATAATGATGGATTCTCATGTTTATGTCAATTTTCTATACAGAGGAGTAATATTTATTCAATATTTATTGTCATCCCTATGAGCGCTGGATAATGTGTTTTCAATTCATACTTGCAGCCGAAGGGCGCTCTGTGCACCTTTAGTCCATAAATTACTCTAAAGAAGAACAGGCATACCATGTGACATTCCAGGAACTAACAGAGGCTTCCAGAGATCGCTAACCATGGCTATAACAAACAGATAAACACTTTTGAAGACAATAAATACATGATTGAGACGATGTATACATGTATTGCCTCAGAATTAGCGTCTGAATAGCGCTCGCTCCATGGTTGTGACCGAATTAGCAGATAATGAGCTGAATCACAGACGTTTGACGTGTCTATTTTCATTCAGATTACATTCGAAAATTTCTGTTTTCGATTTGACTAACACAATTAAAACCTGATATTTCAATGTTTCTTTAGACATAAGTCTAATTTTTTTTGTTATTAGTATTCACTATGTTACACTTCATTTTCTGTGTTCAACTATCAGACTTTTTTTCAGAGGGAAACGAGAGATCACGCATCATGTTAGTTTTCTTTATTTTACAGAAAGCGCAACATTTTGTTTTTACTCTGAGTTCTGTAGTTTATTAAAAGTTATTCATTCTGAACATGTCGTGTGTCCATAATGCACAAAATGTGCAGCAACGAACCCGCCATTGGATGAATGTTTTTTGACATAATCCAAATGCAAACAGACAGACAGACAGAGATTCCTGCTGTAACATGTTGTGTATGCAGCAAATAGGGATAGCTCACATATCTTGAGTTATTGACACCGGGCAGACACGCGATAAAAGGTTTTTGTCCTAACCAGCCGAGACACACAAATATCCGCGACATTGTGGCTGGAATAGCAGCACAAATTATGGCTTTATGTCATTTTAAAAGCGTCTAACGTGACTTTGAACATCATTCTGTGTTCAGAGCTTTTTAGCTGTAATGAAAACATCACTGGCTAATTCACCTCAGATCTTGTGTCTGGTGTAGACAGTCAGATTGCTTGTCGCCTGAAATCTTATCACATCGCGTCTGGTTAGGACATGGTGTTACTCATTCTCTCTGCTCAACATTATAGCTACGCCCCCTAATTCTGATTGGTTACGCGATTGTTGTTGTGTTTTTCAAAATCTACTTACTCCACTTTGAAGTTCTCACTACAGAAACATGAGATTTGTCAATAATGTTTTAAAATAATAATTGAAGATCAATGATCCTCATTCATAGAAAGTTTCAGGGACATTACTTTGATTCATTTTTATAACTTAATCAATTTTATTATAATATTTTGTAGCGGCTGTCTAGTTTCTGCTATTACATCAGGGCTCACTTTTATGTATATTTCTCTCTTTAGATTATTTTGATGTACTGGAAGTAATTATTTTTCTTCCATTTCAGATATGATTAAAGAGGAGGAAGAGAGTGAAGAACTGAGTGAAGTGGAGGAGAAACATCATGTCAAACCTGGAGAAAAAACAGCCTGCACTCAGTGTGGAAACAGCTTCACAACCAAACAACATCTTGAGCTTCACATGAGAATTCATACTGGTGAGAAGCTGTTCACATGTGATCAGTGTGGAAAGAGCTTTTTATTTTGGGTTAAGCTGTGTTGCTTTGACATTTTGGTAAATAGAATAATAGAAACACAATTTATTAGCACAATTATTAACATAAGTATTTATTAAAAAACGGAGTATCGGCAGATAACACACAATAAAAAAATTGGAAATCGGAATTGGTCAAGAAAATTGCAATCGGTGCATCTCTACTTTTTACCCATTATTATCAATCTAAACTTATATACTGCAAAATATAGGAGCTTGTTAACTCTCTGCGCGTTTTGCAGGATTTATTTCACATTGCAGCAAAACAGACCTAAAATACTCGTCATTTTTTGTCATAGAGACATATGTAATATATCAACTGAATCTAAAGAATGTCTTCTTTTATTTGTGTACACTCAGAGTAAACAAAATGTTGTGCTTTTGCAAAATAAAGAAACCTAACATAATGCATGATCTCTCGTCTCCCTCTATAATCTTTTATAATTTGTCTAAAATTATTTTTCTTCCATTTTAGATATGATTAAAGAGGAGGAAGAACTGAGTGAACTGGAGGAGAAACATCCTGTCAAACCTGGAGAAAATCCTTTGAGTCGCTCAAAGACTAAAAGGAAATTTTTAAAGAAAAGAAGAGCCAAGAAATCTACAACCTGCACTCAGTGTGGAAAGAGTTTCTCAAACAAACGTGATCTTGAGATTCACATGAGAGTTCATACTGGAGAGAAGCCGTTCACATGTGATCAGTGTGGAAAGGGATTCACAAGCAATTGTAATCTTAAGAGTCACATGAGGATCCACACTGGAGAAAGACCGTTCATATGCACTCCATGTGGAAAGAGTTTCACAACCAAACGAAGTCTTCAGCATCACATGAGAGTTCATACTGGTGAGAAGCCATTCACATGTGATCAGTGTGGAAAGGGATTCACAAGCAAACGTAATCTTGAGCTTCACATGAGGATCCATACTGGAGAGAAGCCATTCACATGTGATCGGTGTGGAAAGAGATTCACAGCCAAAAACAGTCTTGAGATTCACATGAGGATCCACACTGGAGAGAAGCCGTTCACATGTGATCGGTGTGGAAAGAGTTTATTAACCAAACAGAGTCTTGAGATTCACATGAGAGTTCATACTGGAGAGAAGCCGTTCACATGTGATCAGTGTGGGAAAGGTTTCATAAGCAGTTGTAATCTTAAGAGTCACATGAGGATCCACACTGGAGAAAGACCGTTCATATGCACTCCATGTGGAAAGAGTTTCACAACCAAACGAAGTCTTCAGCATCACATGACAGTTCATACTGGTGAGAAGCCATTCACATGTGATCAGTGTGGAAAGAGCCTCACACACAAACGTAATCTTGAGCGTCACATGAGGATCCACACTGGAGAGAAGCCGTTCACATGTGATCAATGTGGAAAGAGTTTCACACAAAAAGGAAATTTTAAGGAACACATGAAGATTCACACTGGAGAAAAGCCGTATGTATGCAGTCAATGTGGAAAGAGTTTCACATACAAACAAAGTCTTGATGTTCACATGACAGTTCACACTGGAGAGAATCCATTCAAGTGTGAACAGTGTGGAAAAGGTTTCACAACCAATTTTAGTCTTGAGAGTCACATGAGAATCCACACTGGAGAGAAACCGTTCACATGTGAACAGTGTGGAAAGAGTTTATTAACCAAACAGAGTCTTAATGTTCACATGAGGATCCACACTGGAGAGAAACCGTTCACATGTGATCAGTGTGGGAAAAGTCTTGCAACAAATCATAGTCTTGAGGTTCACATGAGGATCCACACTGGAGAGAAACCGTTCACATGTGATCAGTGTGGCAGAAAATGTATTACTGCATCAAACCTGAAGAGACACCTGACGGTTCATACGAAGGAGAAACCATATTCATGTTCTGTATGTGGAAAGAGTTTTTCACGGCTGGCACATTTAAAAGCACATCAGAAAATACACACTGGTGTGAGAGAATTCATGTGCTTTGAGTGTGAGAAGATTTTTATTTCATTGAGCCATTTAAAACAGCACCAGAGGATTCACACTGGAGAAAAAACTTACAAGTGTTCATACTGTGACAAGAGATTCAGTCAGTCATCATCTCTGAAAACACATGAGGGGATTCACAATGGAGAAAAACATTACAAGTGTTCGCACTGTGACAAGAGATTCAGTTGTTCATCATCTCTGAAAACACATGAGAGGATTCACACTGGAGAAAAACATTACAAGTGTTCACACTGTGACAAGAAATTCAATCGGTCAACAAATCTGAAAACACATGAGAGGATCCACAGCAGAGAGAAGCTGCACACACATGTCTAAGTTTATAGAAACTGGAAGAGAGGGCTACTCTCTGAGAAAAAGAAAATTAACCTTTTAATTTCTTTAAAAAATGATTATCCCCACAATACAGTTTAAGACAATTATCATACAACACTATACATGTTTGGTATCATTTGAAATGTCTCATTCTGATTGAGGTGAACCCAAAGGCAATAAAGGTTGTAAGAGTTTAGAGATATTATTTGGGTCCTCTGCCAATTGGTCTCTTTTATGCAAATTGTTCCCTTGTTCCCTAAAGATGTAAACTATCCAAGTCTGGGACCTTGATTATTAAAGAAGTTTCTGTCTTGGTCAGAGGTGATGGAGGAGACTCGAGGTGTGATTCTGTGGCCAGATCAGCTCATAATGCTCAGTGTCCTCCAGACATTCATTATATATTTTCCAAATGTCAGGTATGGATCTTTTACTGTCATTTCTGAGCATTTGATGTTTTGTATTGAACATTTTTTAATTGATATTGTAATTGCCATGACTAACAATAAATTGTTACATTTGCATTTATTCTGACTTGTATATTATTGACTCTAGTAGATTACATTGCATTCATTGTCACTGCAAATCGGTGTCTTGTTATACATAGGCCCTTATGTATACTACTTCTCAGAAATTCTCTTAAGAATAGTCTTAAGCTTTGACTTAGCTGTTAAAAATCAGCCTCTGAATCAGCCAATAGTGTGCCTGCAAAGGTAAAGCCACAACAGACATCATCAATCATTTAATGTAATTATTAAAAAAATAATTTAAAAAGACACTGAAACATTTTAAATAGCTTTACATTGACTTTCTGATATATGTCTACTCATTTACAAATGGAGCAATGATGTGTCGTGTTTCATAAACGTCTCCAACAACAACCAAAGCCCATGTCACAGTCTCTGTCCTGGTTTCCACAAACTCCATTTCCCTTCATCCTCCCTGGTCCACAGCTGCACACACTTCCTCATTACCGCTCCTGATCTGCCAATCACACGCACCTGCTTCCCATCAGCACACAATCACCAGACTATTTAAGCACGCCACTCACCTCCCTCAGTTGTCCGGTCTCATTGATGCATTCATGCATGAAGGACATTTCTATGTTTGTCTCCAGTGTACCTAAGGACCTTCTGTTTCCACTCCAGTGATCTCCCTGTATTCTCCGTGACCCTACATCTATGTATGTCTACTTACCTAGTTTCCATTCCACCTAGTTCATATCATCTGTTCACTTACCTGCATCAATGTCATCTACCTTCTGTTTGTCAATAAACATCAATCTATGTTTACCTCTGTGTCTCCCGAGTATCTGTCCGTAGGCACGTGTTCTCCTCCCATCTAATCCTGCCAACCCCAATAATACCTGACTGTATTTTCCTGAAAGCGCAAATGGGCTTCAAACAGCGCTAATGTCTGCCTTCCTTCCAGCTACAGCTGCTAATACCATTCCAGAGCCTTGTCACAAGATGGCCGCTTCTCTAGCCCCTGAATCTGCTCCAGTGTCTTCTCCTGAGTCCACTGCAGTGTCTTCTCCAGTCCCTGAATCAGCTCCTGTGTCTATGTCAGCCCAGGACCAGAGTCAAATGATGGCTTTAGCCCTTCAACCAGCCTCCAGGGATGGCTTTAGCCCCTCAACCAGCCTCCAGGGATGGCTTTAGCCCCTCGACCAGCATCCAGGGATGGCTTTAGCCCATGACCAGAGTCCAGAGATGGAGTCCCATCCCCGAGTCAGCTCCAGACTCTGCTCCAGTCCCCGAGTCAGCTCCAGAGCCCACTCCAGTCCCCGAGTCAGTTCCAGAACCCTTTCTGTTCCAGAGTCAGCTCCAGAGCCCACTCCAGTCCCTGAGTCAGCTCCAGAGCCCACTCCAGTCCCAGATTCAGCTCCAGTCCCAGACTCGGCTCCAGTTCCCAAGTCAGCTCCAGAACCCACTCCAGTCCCAGAGACAGCTCCAGTCCCAGACTAGGCTCCAGTTCCCGAGTCAGCTCCAGAGCCCACTCCAGTCCCAGAGACAGCTCCAGAGCCTGCTCCAGTTCCAGATTCAGCTCCAGTCCCAGAGTCAGCTCCAGAGCCTGCTCCAGTTCCAGATTCAGCTACAGTCCCAGAGTCAGCTCCAGAGCCCACTCCAGTCCCAGATTCAGCTCCAGTCCCAGACTCAGCTCCAGAGCCCACTCCAGTCCCAGATTCAGCTCCAGTCCCAGACTCGGCTCCAGAGCCCACTCCAGTCCCAGAGTCAGCTCCAGAGCCTGCTCCAGTTCCAGAGTCAGCTCCAGTCCCAGAGTCAGCTCCAGAGCCTGCTCCAGTTCCAGATTCAGCTCCAGTCCCAGAGTCAGCTCCAGAGCCTGCTCCAGTTCCAGATTCAGCTCCAGTCCCAGAGTCAGCTCCAGAGCCCACTCCAGTCCCAGACTCAGCTCCAGTTCCCGAGTCAGCTCCAGAGCCCACTCCAGTCCCAGAGTCAGCTCCAAAGCCTGCTCCAGTTCCAGATTCAGCTCCAGTCCCAGAGTCAGCGCCAGAGCCTGCTCCAGTTCCAGATTCAGCTCCAGTCCCTGAGACAGCTCCAGTCCCCGAGTCAGCTCCAGAACCCTCTCCAGTTCCCGAGTCAGCTCCACAGCCCACTCCAGTCCCTGAGTCAGCTCCACAGCCCACTCCAGTCCCTGAGTCAGCTCCAGAGCCCGCTCCAGTCCCTGAGTCAGCTCCAGAACCCGCTCAGAATCAGAATGTGCTTTATTCGCCAAGTGTGCACAAACACACAAGGAATTTGTTGTGGTTTTTACAGAAGCTCTTGGTACAAACATACATATGACATGAGAACAGAAACATTTAAATAAGTAAACTAAGAATAAATA
>RJVU01051648.1:59500-82286 GCA_003731715.1 Anabarilius grahami | reverse complement strand
CTGTTCAACCTCCAGTCTGTAAGCAGACTCGTCTCCATCCCGGACAAGGCCGATGACTGTGGTGTCCTCTGCGAACTTCAGGAGCTTGACAGAGGGGTCTTTAGAGGTGCAGTCTTTGGTGTAGAGGGAGAAAAGCAGTGGGGAGAGCACACAACCCTGAGGGGCGCCGGTGCTGATGGTGCGGGTGCTGGATGAGAATTTTCCCAGCCTCACTAGCTGCTGCCTATCTGTCAGGAAGCTGGTGATCCACTGTCAGATGGAGGTGGGTACAGAGAGCTGGGTCAGTTTATTCAGGAGGGTATCCGGGATTATGGTGTTGAAAGCCGAACTGAAGTCCACAAACATGACCCTTGCATAGGTTCCTGGTTTGTCCAGATGTTGTAGGATATAATGCAGTCCCATATTGACTGCATCATCCACAGACCGGTTTGCACGATAAGCAAACTGCAGGGGGTCCAGCAGGGGTCCAGTGATGTCCTTCAGGTAGGCCAGCACCAGTCTCTCAAATGACTTCATGACCACAGACGTCAAAGCAACAGGTCTTTAGTCATTTAGTCCTGTGATTTTTTGGTTTCTTGGGTACAGGGATGATGGTGGAGTGTTTAAAGCAGGAGGGGACTTCACACAGCTCCAGTGATCTGTTGAAGATCAGTGTGAAGATGGATGACAGCTGGGCAGCACAGGCTTTGAGACAGGCTGGTGAAACACCGTCTAGGCCTTTGGCTTTCCTTATCTTCTGTTTCCTGAAGACTCTGCATACATCCCTCTCACTGATCTGAAGTGCAGGTTGAGAAGCAGGAGGGGGGAGGGAGAGGGGTGAGGGTGTTGATGGCTGTGTGGTGAGCTGGTCAGAGCGGGTGTGGGGTGTGAGACCAGGTCTTTCAAACCTGCAGTAAAATGTATTCAGCTCGTTGGCCAAATGTTGATTCTCCACAGTGCTGGGGGATGGGGTCTTGTAGCTGGTGATGGTTTTCAGGCCCTTCCACACTGATGCTGGGTCAGTAGCTGAAAGCTGGTGTTCTAGCTTCTTAGCATAGCTTCTCTTTGCTACATTGATCTCCTTATTCAGTGTGTATTTGGCCTGTTTGTACAAGACTTTGTCCCCGCTCCTGTATGCATCCTCTTTGGCCTGGCGAAGCTGTCTGAGTTTTGCAGTAAACCAAGGTTTGTCGTTGTTAAATGTTAAATAAGTCCTGTTGGGAACACACATGTCCTCACAGAAACTGATGTAGGATGTCACGGTGTCAGTGAGCTCATCCAGATCAGTGGCTGCAGCCTCAAAAACACTCCAATCAGTGCAGTCGAAACAGGCTTGTAAAGCCCGCTCTGTTTCGCTGGTCCATTTCTTTACAGTTCTTACCACAGGCTTAGCAGATTTCAGTTTCTGCTTGTAGGCTGGTAGAAGATGAACCAAACAGTGATCAGAGAGTCCCAAAGCCGCTCTGGGGACAGAGTGGTATGCATTCTTTAAAGCAGTGTAGCAATGGTCCAGTATGTTACTGTCCCTGGTGGGGCATGTGATGTGCTGTCTGTATTTAGGCAGTTCACGGGTGAGATTAGCTTTATTGAAATCACCGAGAATGATAATGAAAGTGTTTGGGTAACACTGCTCTGTGTGTGTGATCTGATCGGCCAGCTGTTCTAGCGCCGCGCTCACGCACGCATCAGGAGGAATGTAAACACTCACCAGAATAAACGAAGAAAACTCCCGCGGTGAATAAAAAGGCTTACAGTTAATGAAGAGAGCCTCCAAATTAGGGCAGCACATCTCCTTTAACACTGTCACGTCTGTACACCAGCCTTCGTTGATATAAAAACATAATCCACCGCCTTTCGTTTTCCCCGACGACTCGGTGACGCGATCCGCTCTGAACAGCTGGAAGCCCGGCAGATGAAGCGCGCTGTTCGGGATGGCTCCTTTCAGCCAGGTTTCCGTGAAGCAAAGTGCAGCAGAGTTGGAAAAGTCCTTGTTCGTGCGGGTGAGGAGAAGAAGTTCGTCTGTTTTATTTGCTTGGGAGCGGAGATTCGCTAGATGAATACTCGGAAGCGGAGTCCTAAACCCGCGCTGTCGGAATTTCACGAGCGCACCGGCGCGTTTCCCTCGTTTCCGTTGTTTGGAGCGCTTGTATACAATCGCAGCTCCTCCAACCAGAATGTCCAGTAAAAAGTCTTAATGTTCAAAAGTCGGCAAAAAGTTATTTGGTGTGTTGTTTCTGATATCTAGGAGTTTGTCCCGAGTAAAGCTGATTGGAAAAAAGTTACTCAAAACAGGACAAACAAACAAAAATAACAAAAGTACCAAGACGCTACAAACCGAGGCGGCCATCCGGAGCGCCATCTTGATGTAGTCCCAGATTCAGCTCCAGTCCCAGACTCAGCTCCAGAGCCTGCTCAAGTCTACAAGCCCGCTTCAGAATCCGCTCCAGCCCAGGGATGCGCAGATCCTCCCATAGAAATTTTCAGGGGATGGGGGCCATATACCTGTGGCCGTAGTAGCCAAAGCCACGGAGGCCTCACCGCCATGGCGTCCTGAAGCTCCCGACTCGTTAAGTCTCCAGGGCACCCACCTCGGGAGGGGGGTTACTATCACAGTCTCCGTCTGTCCTGAGGCATTTCTCAAAACCAAGTTCGCAAAGTTCGGACTTGTGTCCTTGGTAGTATGGACTTGGCAAGTTCGACTCAGGAGAACGGGCTCCCAAGGACGGGAGAACACAAGTCTGGTAATTCTGCAAATGGCACAGCAGCGTACTTGATAATGTCACTCAGCTCGCTCTGGCTTCTCCGGTTATCTTTGAGTATATTTTAGCCAACAATAAAACGAAATGTGTTATAAAACACCACTCTGTTTGTTTTCAAATAAAATGAAAAGAGGCAAACAAAACAATAGCCTCAAATGTGGTTTAGACACTTAAAACTACATATCATGACATCATAATTTAAATTGCGCAAGATTTCTCCTTTACTATTGAAGTTTGCTGGTTAGTGTGAGATGCATTCTGGGATACCTGGCTGAATCAAGTCTGCACAAGTCACCTCTTGATGCATCCGGATCAAGAACACATCCAGGGATTTACATTTTATGCATTTGGCAGATGCTTTTATCCAAAGCGACTTACATTGCATTATACTATACATTTGTATCTGAGTATGTGCAATCCCTGGGATCGAACCCATGACCTTGGCATTGCTAGTGCCACGCTCTAACCAATGAGCTACAGGAAAGCTACAGAAAACTTGAACTGTACCTGGCTAGATGTGCACTTTGAATTGGAACAGTACTTTGGCAGCGACTGATGACGTTTCACAAGAACGCATATTGAGAAACGGCTGTGGTTTAAATAGACAGAAACTAACAATGAAATGAGTTACAGCTGAATGCAATAATGAGGAGTCCAGACAAAGGATTATGGGAGTTGAAGTTCATGGCTGAGGGAAGGAGAGTCAGGGAAGAAGTGCCCTCTAGTGGCCAACCTGGGCACTCCAGCAAGTGACTATGACTGCCGATATCTTCAGATCTCCTGTAAATTGACATTAAATCTAATTTCATTGCTGTCAACAGACTGTTTGTTGGTTAAAAGTACATTTATTTCTGTATGCTTTCAATAGTTTTTTCTTACCATTATTTATATTTGCATTACATTACTTGTATTCTTTTCTGTAGTTTTTGATATATGTCTGTATTTAAATGAAGCAGTATAATGTTAGTATTAGCAAAAAAATAATGTATGAATTAGCATCAGTTACTTTACAATAAATAGACAGACAGACAAATGCTTAGAAGTGTCAATTATTATAAAACAAACCCGAACTGATATATTTTTGATTTTAGCAAACCAGCTCCTCCCATCACAGTCACATCATCAGTAAAGCTCCTCCCACAGCAATTCTCCAATAAATACTGGTACATTCCCATCAGATGAGCATCAGAGCATCAGGAGGAGCTGAAATCTGCAAAGCCTGAGTTTATTAAAGAGGACAGTGAGAACATGAGTGATCCAGAACCCTGCAGAATGAAACACACTGAAGATACTGAAGAACAAAGAGGTTGGTGTTTATTCTTCATTCATTCATGATGCTGAACAACATTCATGATAGAAAGATTCAAACACTTCATCACAGTTAGATAAACATTATAAACTGAAATGAGTACAAATGTTTGTTTTCAACAAATGGTCAGTAAAGGGAGGTTTGAGAAACTTTCATATCAATTGTCAACATCAGGTCAAACGAAATATTATTTTAACCTGCAGGAGAATGTTGCCGCACTAATTTGTTCTTTGTTCACATTAGTTCAAAGTCACTGTTAGTTTTAATGTAAAATATTGTACCCCGTCGGAATACATCTTTAGGCTAAATAGAACTCAAGCTTCAGTATTTGATTTCTGTTTTATTCTTAAAATCTTATAGTGACAGTAACGTCTTGAAAGTTATGAAAATGAAACCCCAAGTGAGTCGTTATTTTAATATGAATTATGAACCTCAGCTGCAGTGAGAAAAATACTGACGGTCTTCACGAAAGTGATTGACTAAACAATGTCCTGTGGTTTTTAGTTCATTTGGAGAAATATCAATATATTCTTATTTGTTTCATCAAATTTCGAGAGGAGTAATATTCAATTTTTACCCTTAAATGTGGCGATGTTTGTGTTCTGGAGCACTAACTCTCTCGTGTACTGGAAGCCAGAGGGCACCCTCGAGCAGAAAGTGCAAGAGTGAGACTTTCATATATGACAGAAGTCCTCATGATATCGATAATAACATGCAGAGAGAGATTATCTGTGTTCTTCAAGCCATGCCAGGTAGAGTATATTAGAGTATTTTTTGTATAATAGTGTATATAACACAATGTTAACCGACATAGCCTGTATCGCTGTGCAGAATAGGCATACTATAAAACCAAACAAACAAAGAGGCTAATGTATTTTTATATGATTATTTTTTGTTCCGCGAAGCCACATCAGATCACAGGAGGTTGTTTTAAACACTCGACTTGCGTTACAGTGAGTTTGGAGCAAAAACATGGTTTTAATCTCATAAATTGTCGTGTTTTGATGGGGTGCTAAGCTAACATGCTAGCTATCCCTTATGCAGCTGTTTGAATAGTAAAGCTAATTTGAATGTTTGAAAGAAGGTGAAGTGAGAAGAAACAAAAAACAGTGTGAACAGAGAGTCATCAGTAATTACAATAATGACAAAAGAATTATAATTCGAGCCATAACCAAGCTGGAGAGCTGTGAATGTGTGCAGGAGAGACTGAAACTGAATGAGGCAGTTTGCACCACAAAACAATAGAGATACACTGAATGAATATCAGTTAGCATTTTATAGTTTTAAAATAAAATCACATTGTCTTAAAAACAATTTTTAATAAAATTGAGAGTTTTAGATTTGATTTGAAATAGAACGTGGATTTAGCTGCAGTGCATTTCTTGACAGCTAAACAACAGCTAAATTATCACTCTGTACTTATCAAAATACATCTCTTATACCTTTTTTTAATTTGCAAGATATTTACACTTTCTTTGATAGAATTATTCAAACTATTTCACAAAATCACCCCACAAATTGAAATACACATACTTTTGAGCTTTACATTTCTGATAATAAATTTCTAATAATTGACAATCATTCTGACCATATGCAGGTTAACAGATTAACTCACATTTATTTTATATATGGTTCTCATTTTGCAGCATTACCAGGATTTTAGAAATTTTTTAAATATAGTTTAAAGCATTATTATATTTTAGGCCCAGATGCTGTTACTTTGGGTGCCACAATTTTTAATAAATACTCTGTTTTTAAAAGGAGGAAAATCATGTCAGAATTTACAGGGTTAAGTGAAAAATGTAGGACACAAACTATATCACAATATGTTATCGTAACCCCTGTATTGTGATATGCATCGCCAGTATCTTGGCAATACATAGCCCTACAGTTGAAGGAACCCAACCTTGTTATACCTGAATATATTTGATTCTTCTTAGTCTACTAATGTGTTCCCTGCAACTGAAGTATTCTGTCTAGAGCGCACAAGCATGAGCTTGTATTTTAGGTTAAGCTGTGTTGCTTTGACATTGTGGAAAATTGAATGATAGAAACAAAATGTATTTGCCTTTACATGTTATTATCAATCTAAATGAATCTACCTCAAACATGAGCGTTGACAGCGTGTTCTTTATTTATTACAGTTTGTTCATTTATTTGTCATTCTTGTTTTATTTAAATAGCCTTAACTGTGTCAGTAATTACCGTGCTGCTAATTCCTGATTTGGGAGTGATTTGTTTGTCAGAAAAATGTTAGGCTACCTTATTAGGCTCTGGGGTCTGAGCATTCAGCAGGAACTAGGCTACCATAATATGTGAGGAACATGTATGTACATGTTTGTGTTTTTGAAGGAATAATGTTTATGCGTGGTTATTGAAAAAACAAAAAACTTAAGTCACTGAAATAAGTTGTAGACTAGAGTTTTTGCTTCAAAAGGATGTAAAAAATTATCCTGCCTACTCGTTCATGTAAAAAATATTTAGATTTAGATTTTGTAAGACACTTTTTGTCAAGAAACACAGTATGCATGAAAGCGTGAATCTTGATGAATAATGATGTGATTCACACATGAGAAGACAAAAGATCTGCATAATGAGCCGCATAATGAGCCGCATAATGAGCTGCATAATGAGGCCTTTCAGTCAGGTAGGCTGAGAAAAAACCCTCTGTGATCATGCTAAAAAACATGATTAATGTCCACCCTTGACAAAAAATGATTTTTGTGATCTCATGCATGCATGTATTATTGCACCACATGTAAAGAAAATTTTGTATAGGCCTATGTTAAATAACAGTACCAGTCAAAAGATTGAACGCATTGCCATTATAATGTTTTTAAAAGAAGTCTCAAGTCTCTAACCAAATAATGGTTTTCTATTTTAATATACTTTTAAATATAATGTATTTCTGTGATGCAAAGCGTCTGAACATTCCTACCTCTATGGCATTTCATATAGGCTACTATATTTGTTATATTATATAGCCTGTTATAACATACAGATAAACACTTTTGAAGATAATAAATACACAATTGAGACGATACATGTATTGCCTCAGAAATTGCGTCTTTGTGTTTGTGACTGAATTAGCAGATAATGAGCTGAATAACGGGCTTCTGACGTGTCTATTTTCATACAGATTACATAAACAGAGAATATTTGTTTTCGATTTGAATGAAATGGTTTAAAACCTGACATTTCAATGTTTCTTTAGACATAAGTCTAATTTTTTTATTATTAGTATTCACTAAGTTACACGTAATTTTCTCAGAACTATCAGATTGGACTTCGTTCAGAGTGAGATGACAGATCACGCATCATATTCGTTTTCTTTATTTTACAAAAAGCACAACATTTTGTTTTTACTCTGTGTACACAAATAAAAGAAGATATTTCGCAGATTAAAATGGTTAAAATGATTAAAATATAACTCTTAATTGTATGTGCAACATTGACTGAGTATTTTGAGTCTCTTTCGCACTGGTAAGAAAAAAAAAACGACTCCAGAGTGTTAAAAGTATTGCTCTTAACCTGTGTTTTATATCACTACAGTTTCCGTTCTCGGAGTATATAAGCCCTGCCCGCGCTTTCAGCTAGTTTAATTTGCGGTTCTGTAGTTCATTAAAAGTTATTAATTCTGAACGTGTCGTGTGTCGATATTGTACCAAATAAGCAGCAACGAACCTGCCATGTGTGAAGTCAATTGGATGAATGTTTTTTGACATAATCCAAATGCAAACGGACAGACAGAGATTCCTGCTGTAACACGTTGTGTATGCAGCAAATAGGGATAGCTCGCATATCTTGAGTTATTGACACTGGGCAGACACGTGATAAAAGGTTTTTGTCCTAACCAGCTGAGACACACAAATATCCGCAATAATGTGGCTGAAATAGCAGCACAAATTATGGCAATGATAATTTCAGCTACTCTTCGTGTGCTTCATTGTAATCTTAAAAGCGTCTAATGTGAGTTTGAACATCATTCTGTGTTCACAGCTTTTTAGCTGTAATGAAAACACTGGCTAATTCACCTCAGATCTTGTGTCTGGTGTAGACAGTCAGGTTGCTTTTTGTTGGAATCTTATCGCATCGCATCTGGTTAGGACATGGTGTTACTCGTTCTCTCTGCTAAACATTATAGCTACGCCCCCTAATTCTGATTGGTTACGCGATTGTTGTTGGTGTCGGCGGGCTAACTTCTAAACAGTGATTTTCAAAATCTACTTACTCCACCTTGAAGTTCTCACTACAGAAACATGAGATTTGTCAATAATGTTTTAAAAATAACAATTGAAGATCTTTGATCCTCATTCATAGAAAGTGTTAGGGACATTTCTTAACATTCATTAATTTATAAAAAGGCATCAAAGTAATGATAATATTTTGTAGCGGCTGTCTAGTTTCTNGTGAGTTTGAACATCATTCTGTGTTCACAGCTTTTTAGCTGTAATGAAAACATCACTGGCTAATTCACCTCAGATCTTGTGTCTGGTGTAGACAGTCAGGTTGCTTTTTGTTGGAATCTTATCGCATCGCATCTGGTTAGGACATGGTGTTACTCGTTCTCTCTGCTGAACATTATAGCTACGCCCCCTAATTCTGATTGGTTACGCGATTGTTGTTGGTGTCGGCGGACTAACTTCTAAACAGTGATTTTCAAAATCTACTTACTCCACCTTGAAGTTCTCACTACAGAAACATGAGATTTGTCAATAATGTTTTAAAATAATAATTGAAGATCAATGATCCTCATTCATAGAAAGTTTCAGGGACATTACTTTGATGCATTTTTATAACTTAATCCATTTTATTATAATATTTTGTAGCGGCTGTCTAGTTTCTGCTATTACATCAGGGCTCACTTTTATGTATATTTCTCTCTTTGGATTATTTTTATGTACTGGAAATAATTATTTTTTCTTCCATTTCAGATATGATTAAAGAGGAGGAAGAGAGTGAAGAACTGAGTGAAGTGGAGGAGAAACATCATGTCAAACCTGGAGAAAAACCAGCCTGCACTCAGAGTGGAAACAGCTTCACAACCAAACAACATCTTGAGCTTCACATGAGAATTCATACTGGTGAGAAGCTTTTCACATGCGATCAGTGTGGAAAGAGCTTTTTATTTTGGGTTAAGCTGTGTTGCTTTGACATTGTGGTAAATAGAATAATAGAAACAAAATGTATTAGCCTTTTTACTAGAGATGCACCGATTGATTGGCCAGGGATCGGAATCGGCCGATTTCCTGATCAGTCTCACTTCTTACCGATTCCGAGCCGATCCATTTTGTTACCAGCGGCACAGGCAATAACGTCAGCTGCATGTTCTTGCTCTCTTCTCTGTCACGGTAAAGTGACGCACACCTGGGCGCCTCCTCTCTCTCACTCGTCTCATTCGCTAGTCACTATAATAGTGCTTGTATTGTGCATAATTTTAGTTATTCCCGCAGGTTGCGCGCTCACACCAAAAAGCACTTTTACTTGTGTATTTTTTTATGAGAATAAAACTTTGCTTTGAAGAAAAGTAGATTTGCATATGTTGTCAATTATAGTTCTTAGAAAGAAAATCGGAATCGGCAAAAATCGGTATTGGCAGATCACACTAACAAAAAATCAGAAATCGGAATTAGCCAAGTAAATTGCAATCAGTGCATCTCTACTTTTTACCCATTATTATCAATCTAAACTTATATACTGCAAAATATAGGAGCTTGTTAAAGGTGCCCTAGAATGCTTTTTCACAAGATGTAATATAAGTCTAAGGTGTCCCCTGAATGTGTCTGTGAAGTTTCAGCTCAAAATACCCTATAGATTTTTTTTTAATACATTTTTTTTAACTGCCTATTTTGGGGCATCATTAACTATGCACTGATTCAGGCTGTGCGCGGCCCCTTTAAATGCTCGCGCTCCCTGCCACACGAGCTCTCGACTGTATTACAGCGCATTAACAAAGTTCACACAGCTAATATAAGCCTCAAATGGATCTTTACAAGATTTTCATCATGCATGCTGTATGCATGCTTCGAATTATGTGAGTAAAGTATTTATTTGGATTGTTTATATTTACATTCTGAATGAGTTTGAGGCTATGCTCTGTGGCTAACGGCTAATGCTACACTGTTGGAGAGATTTATAAAGAATGAAGTTGTGTTTATGAATTATACAGACTGCAAGTGTTTAATAATGAAAATAGCGACGGCTCTTGTCTCCGTGAATACAGTAATAAACGATGGTAACTTTAACCACATTAAACAGTACATTAGCAACATGCTAACGAAACATTTAGAAAGACAATTTACAAATATTAGTAAAAATATCATGCTATCATGGATCATGTCAGTTATTATTACTCCATCTGCCATTTTTTGCTGTTGTTCTTGTTTGCTTACCTAGTCTGATGATTCAGCTGTGCAGCTCCAAACGTTAATACTGCCTTGTCTGCCTGGAACATGGGCTGGCATATATGCAAATATTGGGGTCATATATCAGTGTTTCCCATACATTGACTACACTGTGGCGGCCCGCCACATTCTAATTTGTCCCACCACAGTCTCAAAATGAAACGGAAATCAGGTTTGTCGTGATATTTAAATTACCGTCTGATAATTGCGCTCTTTTATATGGCAAAAGTGGGAGTCATAGAGCAAAATAAGTAGACTAGCACCAATTAAATTATTGTGCACTATATTCAAAGTCATTTGAAGCCATTCCATAGCTTCATGTGAGGGACAGAAGGATATGTAAATCGTTAAGTTCACGGTCAGAAACTTGTCTTCCTTCCGCTGCAGCTGTCAATCATTCAGCACTCAAACAGCGCGTCGCGTTCGGTAACGACAGTCAGCACGGTAAATCTCTCCAATATGATATATTTCTATTATAATACTTGATATGTAGATAAAGGGCTGTGGATTTGGATAAAATGACTTTATCTTGCTGGAGTTTATTGCTGTTTCTGAACGATGTCATCATATTGGCTACAGAATGTCTGTTAGATCGCACAACACAAGGACTATGAATTGGCGTCACATGCACAATAACTGTAATTTAAAAAAAGTGAGAAGAAACAGATATACACAGGGATTATTTTTGTACCGTGGTGTGAACTTTTTAATGCGCTGCACAACTGCGTGCTCTGACTCGATATTGCTTCAAGCACATCATTCTGCTCCCAGGATGCGCATTAGCGTTTTTTTTGCTGCTGTTTTTGAAGCGTTTCATATTATCATGGTTTTGCACACTGAAAGATTATTAATAGCCTATAATGTTCTGTCGTATCTATCATATCTTGTTGCCCCATTAAAAAGCTGCACAATACATTTAAAATAAGCATTTTTTATTAATATAAATTAATATAAATACATATAATTATTATTTATAATAATTGTTTTTTCATTTCATAAGAATACAAATAGTAATGACTAATGTGACCTACCATCACCAATAAATAAATTACTTTTAGAGCACAAAATTGTTTACAAGAGAACAAATTTCTTCATTGATCTAGTCATTTAATTTTGCTCTCAGAATGCACCAGATTTATGCATTTAAATTTAAAAATGTGCAAAATTTCCCACCACAGTCTCACAAAATCCTGTGGGAAACACTGTACATATTAATGATCCCGACTGTTACGTAACAGTCGCTGTTATGTTGAGATCCGCGTGTTTTCCGGAGGTCTTTTAAGCAAATGAGATTTATATAAGAAGGAGGAAACAATGGTGTTTGAAACTCAATGTATGTCTTTTCCATGTACTGAACTCTTGTTATTCAACTATGCCAAGGTAAATAAAATTTTTGATTCTAGGGCACCTTTAAAACTCAAACTGAATATTGTCCTAACCAGCCGCGAAACGCAAATGTTCTATTTTAGAAACGGTTTCTATTTCTCTGCACATCACGGCTGGAATAACACAAATTATGGCAATGATAATATCAGGTACTGTTTAAAGGTTAGTTGTCAAAATTACCACTAGTAGACAGAGCTGGATATCCCAATCCACATAAAGCTTGTCCCATGTTCTGTATCGTCTTTTCATCAGATTCAATACAAATTATCAGCTTGTCAAAATTTTTAATTTCACTTAACTCATCTGTAATGATAAAACACTCATTCCAGAGGTTAATTACATATGCACACACTGAGGACAATATTTCTACAAATTAACACATAGGAAACATAAGATATAGTTGCATTCACACTCATACTAGACACACGTGACTATGAACTGCTCATTTTCAATGTTTGCTTTTGTTGTTAAGTCTAAAAACATATTTAACCTTCACATTTTTTCGTGTAGTTTTTGCATGATCTCCTATCCAGTCTCAAAGCATATATGTTCATTTTAATTCATTTTTATGAAAGTCATCTGGGGTGTTTTGGTCCCTGTCTCATTGCTTTTTGTTTAAGCTTTAGCTGATAACAGACAGAGTATCCTTGACTCTACCCCAGCAGTCGCTCTCTCTCTCTTACTGCACAAATAATCTTTTCACCAGCCTCACAAGACTGTAACTTATACTTTGAACATTTTTAAAGTATCTTTAAGTTAAACACTGAATTCACTTAACTTTCTCTTGAATCTGCAAACGTGGTCTTCATCTTTAACCACCCATCATGCCTTGGAATTATCCTCTGCCATGTCTAATGACCTGCAGGAGTGAAACTATGATAGAGACATATTAGCTCAAAATCAACACAGCCTCATGAATTCAGACATTCATCATAGTGCTGAATCCTAAACTTCTATACAGTTCTTGCCAATAGGGCAACCAACATCATGTTAATAAATTTTGCTATGGTCTCCCCAGAAATTACGGACAGTCACCTCATGGTCTCAGTCGGCTCTTGAAATCTCATTACCATCCGCTCCTTATCAATAATCTTCTTCTCCTCAGGGTCTTGTCCCCTGGCATAGTTGCTTTGTCACAATGAAAAACAAGCCATCTTAGGAATGCGGTTTCTGGTGAGTCGTATAGAGGAACATTTTTGGGCCAGACTGCTGTACGTTGTCACAGGTCATCCCCCCTTAATGATGCTGTTGGCCTCACAGACATCCGCTCCACTCTCATACCCATCTCACATAAAACACCTCCCTTCAGGGTAGATGCCCAGTGGCGGTGCTAACCCCCTGCCTTAGGTTGTCCTCTGTCTGGCCAAAGAGGATCTTACCCATCATTGAGAAATCACCTCGTGCACACTGGTACATGCTCTTTCCCATCATGAAATCTTTGACAGTTTTCTTCAACAAAATCAGGTGTTTTCTGGAGCTTAGGGAAGTTGCATTCAAGAGCCACCAGAGCCATTGGACTGCCTAATAGTGTTAAAACTTGGAGACAGGTTAATGACAGCTGTATTTAATCACTAAAATCCATTAAACATCTTTAAAGCAGCAATATATCAGTGCTGAGATTTTACTCAGTGAACTTATTACAACTGTCCATTCAGAGTAGTGTTCTGCTACATCTGTAACCGGAGCCATCAGCCCTGCACATGGTGACAAAGATCAGACAAAAAAGTTACTGGTCATAGAATAAATTCATCAAAATAGTCACTTCTATCATTCAAGGTCTGTATTACTAATTTCAAAGACCTCTTCATACTCATCAAGTTTTACTTTAACAAATTGCCAACTAATTGCCCTCTTCATGGCAATCATTCCTTTTAACATCTCTGTGTCCATGATTTTCAATTGAGACACTGTTCTTCACTGACTTTAAATGAGACTCTGAGGAATTCAGGACTGGTACACTGCCTTTTTAGAGCATTGAATAAACAATCGTGTTTATATTTGTCTTTTACTCACACATAGGGGAATTTAGAAATTACACCTTTCCAAGTTCGAGTTCGAGTCTCTGTTAAAACTGGCAGTCTCATTTTTGCCATTTAAACCCCCTTCATTTTGACCATCAAAAAACAAACATCTAGAAAGGTCCTAAATCATTTTAGTTATTTTACACTATGATAGCGGTGGCACTCATCACATAAAAAAAAAAAACATACTTAAAATATTTGTCCATAGTGAAACATTTTTAGAATTTTCATTTTCAAAACACTCATTTTTGCTGTTATATTTCTTTCCATTATAGCCACTTATCCCACATTCTTCTATCAAATAGTTAGTCTGCAGATGTAAACATATTATCAGTAAGTTACATTCCATCCTCCTTCTCTATATGACAATTCTTCCTGCATTGGCCTTCTTTCCCTTCTGTCTGCTTACATTTCACGCACACACCGCTTTCACACAACATCCCCACATCGCAATTCTCTTCAACTCATTCCCTTATGACCTTAAGTCTCCTTAATCTTCCTTCTCTCAGAAAAATCATAATACTAATTAAATTTTCCTACATCTAGCATGCATTTTTGGCCATACAATCTTCTCATTTAATAAAACCCCATATTTCCCCATATTGGCTCTCCCAAACTCTTGTGAATTTACCTTGTCGGTGCGCACCTAAATAATCTGTTGGACGTTTTCTACAGACCTGACTTTTCACCTAAAATTGGACCGGTTGAGCTTCCACTCCATTGCGCTGACCCTGTTATGCAACTTAGGATGTCTAAACTGTCACACAGCCTCAGTTTCAGGCTTCCACTGAACCCACACATTTTCTGTAGTCCCCTGACTACAGTTGGATTCCCCAGAAATTTGCTTTAGCTATGTGATGGAGCCTAGATTTCCTTTCCAGAAACCTCCCGTTTGGAAACGTCTTAACTGTGTCCTAACGTGATTCAATTTCCAGGAATGTTCACACAGCCTCAGTTTCAGGCTTTCCCTGAACCCACAAACTTTCTGTAGCCCCGACTACAGCTGGATTCCCCAGAAATGTGCTTTTGCTGTGTGACGCAGCTTAAATTTCCCTTCCAGAAATAACTGTTGCATTTGCCCACGTGATCTCAATTCCCCTTAGAAATCCCTTGACCACAACCACAAAGTCAGCCACCGTCCACTCTCGAGTCCAAAAGGCACATCCATGGAATCCCACTTCTGACACCAAATTGTTGTGGCAGAATATCAACCGACTCTACTGCATAAGATCTACTGCAATTGTTTTTCGAAAGTTTTTTTTTTCTGTGTTTTCACCATATTAGGAACATGTCTACCAATTCAGTGATTTTTGACTTGCCACCCTAAGAATGAATACTTAAGCACTCCTGAGAAAAACAAAATCATTTAATCATGAGCATATAAGTAAAATCATATGGAAATTATACTGAAGCTCAAAATTTCCCCCACACACGAATAACTTCCAGACAGTATTTTTCAAAATCTACTTACTCCACCTTGAAGTTCTCAATACAGACACATGAGATTTGTCAATAATGTTTTAAAAATAACAATTGATGATCAGTGACCATCATTCATAGAAAGTTCAGGGACATTACTTAACATTCATTCATTTATAAAAAGGGATCAAAGTGATGAAAATATTTTATAGCAGTTGTCTAGTTTCTGCTATTACATCAGGGCTCACTTTTATGTATATATGTATATTTCTCTCTTTGGATTATTTTGTTGTACTAAAAATGAAATTAATTCTGTTCTTCCATTTTAGATATGATTAAAGAGGAGGAGGAGAGTGAAGAACTGAGTGAAGTGGAGGAGAAACATGTCAAACCTGAAGAAATACCTTTGAGTTGCTCAAAGACTAAAAATACGTTTTTAAAGAAAAGAAGAGCCAATAAATCTACAACCTGCACTCAGTGTGGAAACAGTTTCATAACCAAACAACATCTTGAGCGTCACATGAGGATCCACACTAGAGAGAAGCCGTTCACCTGCACTCAGTGTGGAAAGAGTTTCATAACCAAACAACATCTTGAGCGTCACATGAGGATCCACACTAGAGAGAAGCAGTTCACATGTGAACAGTGTGGAAAGAGATTCACATCCAAACAGAATTGTGATGTTCACATGAGGATCCACACTGGAGAGAGACCATTCACATGTGATCAATGTGGAAAGAGTTTATTAACCAAACAGAGTCGTGATGTTCATATGAGGATCCACACTGGAGAGAGACCATTCACGTGTGATCAGTGTGGAAAGAGCTTCACAACCAAACAAAGTCTTAATTTTCACATGAGAGTTCATACTGGTGAGAAGCCGTTCACATGCGATCAGTGTGGAAAGAGAATGTCAAGCAATCGTGATCTTGAGATTCACATGAGGATCCACAATGGAGAGAAGCCGTATGTATGCAGTCAATGTGGAAACAGTTTCATAACCAAAAGCAGACTTGATGTTCACTTCAGAGTTCATACTGGAGAGAAGCCATTCACATGTGACCAGTGTGGAAAGAGCCTCACAACCAGTCGTAATCTTGAGATTCACATGAGGATCCACACCGGAGAGAAACCATTCACATGTGATCAATGTGGCAAAACATTTATTGGGTCAATAAACCTGAAGAAACACCTGATTGTTCATACAAATGAGAAACCATATTCATGTTCTGTGTGTGGAAAGAGTTTTTCACGGCGGCAAAGTTTAAAAAAACATCAGAAAATACACACTGATGTGAGAGAGTTCATGTGCTTTGAGGGTGGGAAGACTTTTATTACAGGGAGTGATTTTAAAAAACACCAGAGAATTCACACTGGAGAAAAACCTTACAAGTGTTCACACTGTGATAAGAGATTCAGTTGTTCATCATCTATGAAAACACACGAGAGGATCCACACTGGAGAAAATCTTTATAAGTGTTCACACTGTGACAAGAGATCCAGTTGTTCTTCATCTCTGAAAATACATGAGATGATCCACACTGGAGAAAAACCTTACAAGTGTTCATACTGTGACAAGAGATTCAGTGTGTCAGCATCTCTGAAAAGACATGAGATGATCCACACTGGAGAAAAACCTTACAAGTGTTCACACTGTGATAAGAGATTCAGTTGTTCATCAGCTCTGAAAACACACGAGAGGATCCACACTGGAGAAAAACATTACAAGTGTTCACACTGTGACAATAGATTCAGTTGTTCTTCATCTCTGAAAACACATGAGAGGATCCACACTGGAGAAAAACCATACAAGTGTTCACACTGTGACAAGAGATTCAGTTGTTCATCATCTCTGAAAACACACGAGAGGATCCACACTGGAGAAAAACATTACAAGTGTTCACACTGTGACAAGAGATTCAATGTGTCAGCATCTCTGAAAAGACATGAGATGATCCACACGGGAGAAAAACCTTACAAGTGTTCATACTGTGACATGAGATTCAATGTGTCATCAAATCTGAGAACACATGAGAGAATTCACACTGAAGAAAAACCTTACAAGTGTTCACACTGTGACAAGAGATTCAGTTGTTCATCAAATCTGAGAACACATGAGAGGATTCACACTGAAGAAAAACCTTACAAGTGTTCACACTGTGACATGAGATTCAGTGTGTCATCAAATCTGAGAACACATGAGAGGATTCACACTGAAGAAAAACCTTACAAGTGTTCACACTGTGACATGAGATTCAGTCTGTCATCATCTCTGAAAAGACATGAGAGGATTCACAGCAGAGAGAAGCCACATGTGTGTAAAACTGAAGAAATTGGGAAATAGGGTTTCTCTCTGAGAAAAACAAAAGAAATTAACATTTTAACTCCTTGCAAAATTTTAGTCCCACTAAGTCTCAAAGTTTGATTGTCTCTGTTTTTAAATAAAAGTATTTGATTAAATTTGTGCAAGTCATTGACTGAAATGCAGAAATATTGTAATATTGACTGATATCATATAAGATAAATATATATAGAGATACAATATTATCACTGCTGTAAAATGAGGAATTAGGTGGAAAAATAAAGCTTGAAGAATAGGTACACAATTTCCCTAAAATCTGTATACAATTTAAAAAAACAAATCTTGACTAGCATATGATCCAGTTTAAGAACATTAAATGATTTGTACATGAATCCCAGTTATTTTAAACTAAAAAATTCCCTACAAGTTGTATTTGTGCTCTTTAGTATGAAAGTGGCTATAATGATTTGTATTTTGTATATGACATGTATTGAACTTATATGAAACACAGAAGGTAATTCTGGCCAATTTGAGTAAGGAAGATATATGGTTGCCGTATGAATCATACAGGGTTTTTTTTTAATATGGGAGCACAGTAGAGGAAATACACACACCAACGTAGTAACCATGCTATGCACCAGTTACAGCATCTTGGATTATTCAGAATTTATTAGTGACAATGGATTTATAATATTCTTAAAAATAAAATTCAAGTTATTTATAATATTCAAGTTATAATAACTTGATAGAGCATCAGTTCCTCTATGACATGCTTAAGAAATTAGATTTGTTTTTCTTTTCTGCAGTTGTTAAAACTCTAAAATAAAAATAATAAAAATGCAACAGTTCTATTAAGCTATCAAACAGTACTTCTAGATTTGATACTACATGAGAAATTGGGCAAGGGTCTCCTGTCTCTCCATGTCTCTTTTTATTAGTGAGTCAGCTTCTTTCCTCTCATATCAATTAAATGCACTTTCTGTGACAACTGCCCTCAAACTGTGATTCATATGTACCATTTTGGCAAAATATTTGTGATTTTATGGCAAAAAAAAAATAAAACTTGATGACAAATCTGTGCTTTTATGGAAAGATGTAGTATTTGGTCATATGGAGGACTGTAGAAACAAAAGTGGTGGGTCACAGCCGATCTTGGACCTGCAAGTTTTGAATCGGAGATACCGTTCAAAATGCTCACGCAGAAATGCATTTCCGAATGCATCCTTCCCCAAGATTGGTTTGCAGCGATCGACCTGAAGGACATGTACTTTCATGTCTCGATTTTACCTCGACACAAGCCATTCCTGCGCTTTTCGTTTGAGGGTCGAGCATATCAGTACAAGGTCCTACCCTTCGGGCTGGCCCTATCTCCCCACGTCTTCACGAAAGTCGTGGAGGGAGCCCTTGTTCCCACGAGAGAACAGGTTGTACACATCCTCAACTATCTCGATGACTGGCTTTTTCTAGCACAGTCTCGGGATCAGTTGTGTGAACACAGAGACCTGGTGCTCAGTCACCTCAGCCAGTTGGGCCTTCAGGTCATCTGGTAAAAAATAAACTCTCCCCTGTGCAGAGGATCTCTTTTCTCGGTATGGAGTTGGATTCGGTCAAACAGACAGCACACCTCACAGAGGAACGTGCTCAGTCAGTGTTGAACTGCTTGAATACATTCAAAGGCAGGACAGCGGTCCCACTGAAATTTTCTCAGAGGCTCCTGGGGCATATTGCAGCCGCAGCGACAGTAACCCCGCTCGGTTTGCCGAATCCCAAGATGGGTGTGTCAACGCAGTACATTCCAAGTGACAGACACTCCAGATTGCCACCAAACCTTCAGTCTGTGGTAAGACCCCTTGTTTCTTCGGGCAGGAGTGCCCCTAAAGCAGGTGTCCTGGCATGCTGTTCACAGATGCCACTTCCACCGACTCGGGGGCCACGTACGATGGGCATGCAGTACCAGGGGTTTGGACGGGCCCCCAACTGCATTGGCAGATCAACTACCTCGAGTTACTAGCAGTACGCCTTTCCCTGAGCTACCTGAAAGGGCCGTTACGGGGCAAGCATGTGCTGGTCCACATGGACAACACTGCGACTGTTGCGTACATCAACTGTCAAGGTGGTCTATGCTTCCATCGCATGACGCAATTCGCCCACCATCTCCTCCTTTGGAGTCATAATTATCTGAGGTCGCTTTGCAGCATTCATGTTCCTGGTGTGCTCAACCGTGTTGCCGACAAGCTCTCATGAGCTGTGCTGCTGGGAGAATGGCTACTCCATCCCCAGGTAATCCAGCTGATTTGGAGAATTCAGAGAGGCTCAGGTAGACCTGTTTGCCTTGCCAGAGACCTCTCACTGCCAACTGTTTTACTCCCTGTACGAGAGAACACTTGGGACAGATGCACTGGCACACAGCTTTGCAAATGGCCGTTTCTCCCAGTGAGCCTACTTGCACATACCTTTTGCAAAGTCAGGGAGGACGAGGAGCAGGTCCTGCTAGTTGCGCCCTATTGGCCCAACCGAACCTGGTTCCCGGAACTCTCGCTCCTCGTGACAGCTCCTTGCGACAGCCGCTCCCTGGTGCATTCCTCTGAAATAAGACCTTCTTTCTCAAAAAAGGGGCACTCTTTGGCACCCACGTCCAAAACTCTGGAAACTCCATGTCTGGTCCCTGGATGGGGGACGGAGAGCTTCTAGGTGACTTGCTCCCTGAGGTACTTAACTCCATCACTTTGGCACATGCACCGCCTACAAGACATGCTTATGCCTTGAAATGGAACCTGTTTGTCGAGTAGTGCTCTACTCGATGAGAAGACCCCCGAAGATGTGAAGTCGTGCTTTCATTTCTGCAGCAAGGGTTGGAAAAAGGGTTGTCAAAGTTCATGCTGTCGCAATTATCACATACCATGACCACATCGATGGCAAGTCTGTTGGTAAGCAAGACCTGGTCGTCAGGTTCCTTAGTCACGTATTTTATTGTCATTGTGTAACACAACGAAATTTAGCCTAGGGGCGCGAGATGATAAAATCCTCCTTGACCCCCATCCATACCCTCTTGGGACCTTGCTCTGGTCCTTTGAGCACTCCAGAATGCTCCCTTTGAGCCCTTTCAGTCAGCTATGAAGATTTTGCTGCTGGTTGCATTGGCCTCCATCAAGAGGGTAGGGGACCTGCAGGCATTTTCGGGTCGGCAAATCATGCCTTGAGTTCGGGCCGGGCAATGGACACAGGGTACTGGCACCCTGGCCTAGCTATGTGCCCAAGGTTCCTACCACTCCCTTCAGGGACCAGGTAGTGAGGTGCTGGCTTGTGGCGCCTCACTGGCAGACATTTTTAGAGCTACGGGCTGCGCTTTGGTAGGGATTCCTATTCGTTGGTCTGTCCAGCATACGTCAAACGTGACTGACTGAATGGGAACGTCTCGGTTACAAAGGTAACCCTCGTTCCCTGAAGGAGGGAACAGAGACGTACGTTCCGTCGCCACAGTCACTGTATCCCGCTGATGTTGCCGCCTATCCATGATCTGCTGATAATCTAAATGTTTTGTTGAATGAGTGTTGATAGTCTGAGGCTCATCAGTATTAAAGGGGCTCTATGTAGGAATGACACCCAGTGTTCAAAAAAGGTACTGCAGTCCAAATTCAAAATATTGTTTGGCCCGCCCCTCGTTCAAAGACGTGGGTTGCCATCAACAATAGGGAGTGCAATTCACAATGAAAGCTGAGGAGACTTAAACACTGTAAGGTAATGAGTTGATTTATCTGTTTTAATATGCTGTTGAGATAGAGATATTTAGATGGATTCAGAGGCTTTTTAGGTCAAGTAGAATCTGCGATTCTCTGATTGTTTGTTGGTTTCCGTGGTTGCAATACGCGGTGTTTTCTGCCAACTGGCAACCAGTGATGTTGAAATACTATTGGATAAACTGACAGCACACGGTTTCACACAGACCAAAACAAAGACAGACATTCTGCCTGGAACACACGTTTTCAGAGTAGAATATCTGGTTGTTGTCACGTGAAATAAAGATAGATGCAAGCGCAAGTCAGAAAATCTCATTTATTGAGCTTCACACCATGTAATCAAAGCGACTAGTAACCAGCAGCAGGGAGACGGCGACACAGGGACTTCGATGGGCCTGAAGAGATGGTGGTAAGTGCCAGAAAATCCAGGTGCAAGATGATCGTGCTGGGGTCCGTAGTAATGAGTGAAGACGTGAAGAATCCAACGAAGAACAACAACTGGAACATGAACACGAAGACTACACTCCAAAGGAGGACCACACGAGGAAACAGAAGGACATAAACGGGAGACTCCAAACAACGATCTGACAAACATGAAACGAAAGACAAGGCGTTATATAGGCTGACGGTAATAGGGAACAGCTGCCGCTGATCACACAATCAGCGGCGACGCCCACATGAAACAATTAACGTGACAGCACAACGTAACACAGACAACAGAAAGAGACTGCGGATCTACAACCGTGACAGTTGTAGCATTGTTTTTCTGAGAAACAAGTAGGTGAACTTAGCATGTTTTCTAAATATTTGCAAACATATCGGTGTATTTTATGCTTTTTTTAAAAATATGCTTTTTTTTTTAAATAAAAAGCTTACATAGAACCCCTTTAAGAGAGCTACTGAAAACACTCTTTATTTCATGTCAGTAGTTCCTGTAGTTCCCGGGAAGATTATGTCAGTTCTTTAACAACAGCCAAAGAGCGAAGTGAATGAGAGCGCTTTTGAAATTTCGACCGCAAAACCAGCTGCTGTATGGGTCCGTTGGACAGTGGAGATGGCGGAACGGTGTTTTGAAGTGTTGCAACAACACAACTCCTTGAATAACACGTCTTCAAAAACATGACACAACCGTACGGACAAAGAGAAAAGCTGAGGAGAAATCGCTATGGTTTTGAACATACCGGGTGAGTGTAGAAAGCTGCTAGCAAATGTAAACATACCTGTTTATGTCAGCGACGAATATGTTTACATCCGCTTCCCAATGAAATCACGTGAGGTGCTCTTCTGGATATGATAATCTTAATAATATCCTGTAGTGTGTGCTGCGCTACAAATTTCAAATCTTGTAGTGTGTGCGTGTTTGAGATTTGTGAGAATAAAATCTGTGAAGATTCTCCTTATGTGTGTGCTGCAACCAGATTTCATATTTGGTTAGGATTTAAAAACTCCTGTAGTGTGAGCCAGGCATAA
>RJVU01051648.1:0-53467 GCA_003731715.1 Anabarilius grahami | reverse complement strand
ATAACACATAATGTTGTATCTGTTCATTTCAGGTGACATGATGAAGCCCTCTGGATGGCTTGTATCCATCGAGGGACATGTCGTGATGGGCCCACACCCTTTCTTTTTACACGGAGTAGCTGCTTTCTTCAGCAGCTATTACGTATTCAACCTTGAGTATCCTACCGCTGGATCTTCGACGCTGGAGTTCATTCAAAGGTATTTTATAAAGATCACATTTAATCTTGTAATTCACATTGTAGTACAGGCTTACAACTCAATGATTGTCTTGAGGTCGAAAATGCTGACAAACGAGGTACCTGAGGCTAGCCTGATGAGACCATCCTGATCTCGTGAACTCATTCAATTTCGCTCTGCAGATCAGTCTGGGTTTCTACACATGTTATGCTGACAAATACCTGCCGGTCCAATCACAGCTATTTATTTTGTTTTGGGGCAGGCTATGTGATGATGATTTCGAAACGCGTATTGCGGAATGCGAATGTATTGAATGAAGTAGATGACATTTTCTTTAAAAGCAGAACAAAATGCTCTCAGGCCCTTAATTGAAAAGGATGTGTTTGTCATACTTTCAACAGGGTTTGGTTTTAATTTACCAACTGGCCAATTGCGTGAAGATGCATTTCAGTGGCGGCACACGTTGATATGGCCTCTCATAGTATAGAAAATCAACCACTTTGCCTCAGGCAAACCTAACCTGAGGCACCTTGGCTAAAAATGGCAAAAAAAAATTATGGTGAGAGTAAGATCTAACAAGTTTGGATTATAAATCTATTAGGGTTTGATGTGGGGGGGAAAGCACAGAAAAAACACACCTTGATAAATGCTGTCTGCAGTACATACTGTAAGTCTATTTAAAACTGAAACTACCTTTGCTTATTAACAGGTGCTTCCTGGGCATCAATCCTGAAAGACCTCAAAGACCAAGAAGCGGACAACAATGAACCCTCATGTGAGCACCCTTTTGAGGAAACTTATTGACTTTGAGTGGGCATCATAGTTTTTTTTTTTGCAGCGGTAGTTGTCAGGCTCAGTTTTGAGTAGCCTTGTTCTTTTTGTAATTTTTCCAAGACAACTTTGCCCTACAAGATTTTTACACAATGCTGTTGCGTGTGGACTCATAATGTTTGAGACTGAGAGGAGCGCCTGACCCCTTTACGACATTCCTTTATCACTCTCTCCCTTGCTGTCTTATCTTGCCATGAAGGCCTCATTCCCATCCTGTCCATTACTGTTATTGTGACACAGCTAGTTGAATAGATGAATTTTGAGACCGGTAGTTGATTTGCAAGTTTGCACAATTTCTCTGCATTTTCTGCATTTTAAGATGGCTTTTATGACTAGAAAGTTGAATTTCTTGAACTCTTGAAGTTCTTGGCATCTGCTGTACATTGAAAAATATTTATTTGTTAATAAATATGCCATTGGGCTAACGTTGACTTTACCTCAGAGTTGTTTGTTGGGGGGAGGGGGTTAATTGTACAATGATTGTAAATTCACAGTAAATGGAAGCTTCATCTGCATTACTTTTACAGTGTTATTGGACAATTTTAGCATGACTTCCACAGTATACATTGTAAATTCACAGTAAATTATTGTCAACTTGTACATTACTTTCACAGTACACACTGTAACAGTACAGGGCCTTGTTGTAATGTACAGCAAAAGATTGTAATTCCCCAGTAATGTACTGTAACATCACAGTAATTGCTTTGTCATTGAAGCTGTAAAGTTACAGTATACAGTTGTGCTTTTACAACAATGCATTGTAATATCACAGATATAAAATTACAGTAAATTGCTGTGAGTATATTTCACAGTATATTGCTGCAATCCTTACTGTGAAAGTCATGCAAAATTTATCCAATTATTTATTGTAAATTTACAACGAAAATTTTTGCAGTGTGCTGATGAAGAGCACATGAATGTTTAGAGCATCCAGATTGTCCCGCACATCTTCTCCCACTCCTGCTTCAAGGTTGTGGGGTTCAGGGGTCATCATCATCATCTTCCTCATCCTCTGGGTCAATGATGTCCCCATTGAGAAGAGCAGCAGTGAAGGACATGATGGATGAAGGTGTTCATCAGCTGCTTGATCAAAATAAAGCTGCAGAATAGCTGTGTGAGATGGCAGCAGGACCGTAAATACCTGATTGTTAGATCAATACATTTGAACAAAGCTTTGTGTTGTTGACTTGTATATGTGTTTATTTATTGTCATTATTACTTTTTTATTAATTATGCTATTATTATCAGTCAATTTATATATTTTATTAAGCAATGAATTAATGCATGAATTGACTGTAAATGGAGATGTGTTCACATCAGCTGTATTTGTCTAGTGTGTGTTCATGCACAGCTGTCATATGACGAAACATTACATTTTGCTTGTTTTACTAAAGTAAAATGAAAATATAAAAATATAAGTTTTGGTCAGCATTTATCATTACTATTGTGTGTAAGTATTGGGGTGTGCTAGCAAAGCAATTCATTCTGGTGTAATCTTAATTTTAAGTAGTTATACTTACATTTTTTGAGTATAAAATCAGTTTTCTCCAAAGACCGAGATCTTCGGGCAGCTGTCTGATGTCTTCTTTGGCTTCAGACATTGCTAACACTGAGGAAAACCGCACTAAGGTAGGGTTGTGGAGTTACTGGTGCTGTGAGGTGTTGGTGCACCTGTCACTCATATCTTTATTTTTAATGCAGGATCTATAATTACATACAAGATCAGGGAAAAGACCATGGTATCTTTAATAATGAACAATAATAATGACAAAAAAGAAATACGGGTTTGTATACATCATAGTTTGAGATTACATACACAGACATAAAGCATGATGACAAGATTAAATATTTTGAATACATCATAATACATAAAAGTCATTTATTTGTTTATTATTTATAAGCCTGAGGGATGAAACTTGAGCTAATTCAACAAGAAAAAGAGGAAAACAAATGAGATGCCACTTTTGCTTGTGGATGGACATTTTTGCATATAAAATAAAGAAATTAACAACATTTTTTTCGTAAAAAATAAACTCACATTAGTAGTTAAAAATATAAGAACTTTAAATTAACCCAAATATATATTAGTTGTACTACAATTACAAAATTACTGGCAGCTGTTTCTTCAACAAGACCACAAAATAAGCAAGTTTGATCAATATCAAGATATTTACAGATAGAAGAATTAAACCTGTCACTCATATCTTTTCAGTTGTTGCGCTTGTGATCACACGATAACGTCAACATGGCGGATTATATCGGATCTCATTCATACTCAACGAGATTTGGCTGTTAAATACCTACTCTTTTAGCCCTCGTTAAGTAAGAATTTATTGAAATTAAGTACCTACTCATTGAGTAGGCGGTTTCGGACGCAGCCTATCTGTTTTCTTCAAGTCATGTCAGGTAGAGATTATTAAGAGTATATTTTGTATAATAGTGTATAACACAATGCTAATCAACATAGCCTGTATCACTGTGCTTGTTCCGAATGTTTGTTCTGAAGCCACATCAGATCACAGAAGGTTGTTTAAAACACTCGACTTGCATTAGAGTGAGTTTGGAGCAAAAACATGGTTTTAATCTCATAAATTGTCGTGTTTTGATGGTGTGCTAACATGCTAGCTAGCCCTTATGCAGCTGTTTGAATAGTAAAGCTCACAAAAAACAGTGTGAACAGAGAGTCATCAGTAATTAAAATAATGACAAAAGAATTATAATTAGAGCCATAACCAAGCCGGAGAGCTGTGAATGTGTGCAGGAGAGACTGAAACTGAATGGGGCAGTTTGCACCACAAAACAATAGAGACACTGAATAGATGCTTAGAGGATGATAATAAACATCAGTTAGCATTTTAGATGTTTTCTCAAAATTATCTTCAGATTTGAAATAGAATATGGCTTTAGCTGCAGTGCATTTCTAGACTGAAACAAGGCCAATTTTATTTTCATGAAGATGTTTCATAAATTACATTTCTAATAATATTTAAGCTCTTCATAACTATTTTTTTATTAGCGACTGATGATGTTTCACAAACACAAAACCGCATATTAAGAATACCTTTTGTGCAGCAAAAAAACGCTGGACACTGAAAGTGTAAATTAACTCGCTGGCATTAGAGGCCTCACTGAGCCATCGGATTTCATCAAAAACATTTTAATTTATAATCCAAAGATGAATGAGGGTCTTACGGGTTATTAATGACAGAATTTTAATTTTTGGGTGAACTAACCCTTTAATAATGAAAAAGCTTTTGGTAAAATAAATATCAATCTAAAAATGATGGAACTATTGTATATTTTTTTAAATGTTTATATTATATTAGATTATTGTGCTGTTGCTCAAATATATTCTAAGACGGGATAAGTAGATTGGACATTGTTGATATTAGAAATCAACCCAAACAAACCCACCCCTCTCTTCATTGCTCCGCCTCCAAAACTCACACTCCAATGTTGCTCAGAGTCGGTCTTGAACCCCGGCCGATCACTGCTGGCAGGCGAGGCGAGAGCACTGACAGTGACTCTAAACACCTCATTCTCTAGCAGTCGTCAGTGTGAAGTGGTTTACCTGCTCAACTCTATCTGGCCACTGTTACACAGGTAATGAGAGTGGATGTCTGTTTATCACAGCTGACGCACAACAAAATAATGATTTAATTTAATATTTTTTTACCCAGCGCTGGAAAAGTTTTAATCATATAAATGCAGGATTCTAGTGATGTTCGTTTGAGCTCTTTTGTATTGTTTTTTTTTTCCTCAAATCTCCCTCTTACTCGTTCTCTCTCCTCAATGTTATAGCCACGCCCCCTAATGCTGATTGGTTACGCGATTGATGTTGGTGTCGGCGGACTAACTTCCAAAATCTACTTACTTCACCTTGAAGTTCTCACTACAGAAACATGGGATTTGTCAATAATGTTTTAAAAATAATAATTGAAGATCAATGATCCTCATTCATAGAAAGTTTCAGGGACATTACTTAACATTCATTAATTTATAAAAAGGCATCAAAGTGATGATAATATTTTATAGCAGTTGTCTAGTTTCTGCTATTACATCAGGGCTCACTTTTATGTATATTTGTATAATTGTCCTTTTTGGATTATTTTGATGTACTGAAAATATATATTTTTTTTCTTCCATTTCAGATATGATTAAAGAGGAGGAGGAGAGTGAAGAACTGATTGAAGTGGAGGAGAAACATCATGTCAAACCTGGAGAAAAACCTTTGAGTCGCTCAAAGACTAAAAAGACATTTTTAAAGAAAAGAAGAGCCAAGAAATCTATAACCTGCACTCAGTGTGGAAAGAGTTTCACAGCTAAATATGATCTTAAGATTCACATGAGGATCCACACTGGAGAGAGACCGTTCACATGTGATCAGTGTGGAAAGAGTTTCACAGCCAAACAAAATCTTAAGTGTCACATGAGGATCCACACTGGAGAGAAGCCGTATGTATGCAGACAATGTGGAAACAATTTCATAGCCAAACAAAGTCTTGAGATTCACATGAGGATCCACACTGGTGAGAGACCGTTCACATGTGATCAGTGTGGGAAAACATTTCTTGATCCATCAAGCCTGAAGAAACACCTGACAGTTCATACGAAAGAGAAGCCACATTCATGTTCTGTGTGTGGAAAGAGTTTTTCACGGCTGCAAAATTTACATGCGCATCAGAAAATACACACTGGTGTGAGAGAGTACATGTGCTTTGAGTGTGAGAAGACTTTTACTGCAGCAAACAGTTTAAAACAGCACCAGAGAATTCACACTGGAGAAAAACCTTACAAGTGTTCACACTGTGACAAGAGATTCAGTCAGTCATCATCTCTGAAAACACATGAGAGGATCCACAGCAGAAAGAAGCTGCACACTTAAGTTAGGGCTGGACGCTTATGACCTAAAATCAAAACCTCAATTAATGGAACATTTTACCTTGATTACAATTAATGAACGATTATTGTGTATCTGTTTTTGTTAAGGTTTGTACTGTAAATATGCTTGACTAATAAAGGTGGGATATTGTTTCCTATTGAAAGAGAGATCTGGCATAACAGCTCACTTTCAGCAGTTATTGTATCTCTGTTTAGTAACATTTCTTACAGATTTCAGCTCGTTGTAAATCAGGGGCCGTATTCACAAAACATCTTAAGGCTAAAAGTAGCTCCTAAATTTTAGGAGAAACTCTTAAAAATAATGGGTGTGTCAGTCCTAATTTTAGGAGTCCTAAATTTTTGCTCTAAGAGTATTTCACAAAGCATTTTAGCGCTAAAACTAGTTCCTGAATCTGTGAAACGTTAGGAGTAGTCAAGAGGACTCCTAAGTCACTAAAACCAAATCACAAACAGTCCTAATCCACCCAAAGACACTGTACACCATTGAGGGAATAGCGATAGAGCCTTAGGTGCTGAACCTTTCCTTCATAAATGCAATACATTTTGATTTATAGATTTGAATCTACGATGAGATGAAAAATAAATCTTTAACAAATAAATAAATATTGTCCGATTTACCTGTGGCAATGGTTTGCATGAGTTCATACTTACAAATGATTGAATAGAGTAAAAAATATACATATAATAAGCGTATTTGGTGTGCTGTCCAAGGGGATTGAGGGATCTGAGCTTGATATTCAGCCCAAACTCAAAGTTCTCCCCGTATCCCCAGTAACAGGCTGGCGGAGGGATGCAGAAAACTGTCGAAGTAACTATGGGCGAATCGGCTCTCATCTGTGTATATATTCCTCCTATCGAGCTGATTTGAATGTGTTTCTCCCAAACTTTGTTTATAAAACTCTGCATCTCTTTGAGATGCACACATCCAAGAGGTGGACAATTACCTGTATATACTAGTTTAATTAGTGATACTTAGCCTACATTTTAAAACCTTTATGGCAATATTTTATTTTGACTATGGCAACATTTGTATTTTAAAACCTTTATTTGAATATGGAAACATGACACCTCATTCTACAATATTTCTATGATTAAATCGCTGACTCCTCCTCATCAGCCAATCACTGTGTGTATACTCCATAGCAACGAGGTCAACCCCGCCCTTACTCTTAGCTTAAGACTTCAGTCGATTCCTTAGTAAAAGTTTGTCTCAGCAGCTTTGTGAATAGGTTTTAAGAGAAAACTCTTAGCTAAGAACTTTTACTGCTATTTAGGAGAACTCTTAGTGGTAAGATAAAATGTTTTGTGAATACGGCCCCAGATTTCTGCTCGTTGTAAATCAGATAAAGATAAATTAGTGCACAGTACTAGTACGTAATGAGAGCGATTGCGTGTGTGAATTAGTCATACCGACTCTATTAATTGTGAAGCTGTGGGTTGTAAACCCTAGTGAAAAAAAATACTTTATTGTATATTAAATATATATTCCCTTTTTCTATAGTACATTGCAAATATACTAACAAAAATGTACTATCTTTAAATATATAAAAAATATTTTAGCATCATATTTTGACAATACAACTTTTAACACACTTTAAAATAATTGTACTTTAGTATATTTTAGAAAAATATAGGAGAGAGCGGGGTAAGTTGTCACACTCTTCATAACTCCAAAACTATAGGCTCTATCTCAAAACTCAAATAGCCACTTTGTGTGACTTCTTCTATAGTCAACTTCATGTTCACATGTGGTCAAGATCTCTCTAATCTGAGGTTAGCACAATTTTTTTAATTTTTTTGTCTTAAAAAGAAAAAAAATGCACTTTAAATTATATGCAATACATCTTTGTTAGGTATGAATGTTAAAACTTATTATTTTGCACAACATAGAGGAGACAATAATGTGTCTTTTGATACTTTAGCTGACGTGCTATGTTGAGCGAACCTTGAGATTTAGCCAACATTAGCACACATGTCAGTTTGGGGCAAGTTGTCTCAATGACTTTTGAGGCAAGTCGTCATATGTGACAACTTGCCCCAGTACAAATAAACACATAGAACATGCTCAAAAAAGAGGTTATGTTCAGAGATGAAACATGTTAAGTTAAGCGAGTTATCTGCAGTATTCCATTCAGTTATCATGGATCTATGTGCAAGCCAGAGAACGTTTGAGTTTAAAGTTCAAAGTAAAGTGGTCTTGCCACTTAATGTGTTTTGATTGAAATGTGTATTGTTTGGATTGAAATAATTGTTTTTCCAAATTCTTGGGGCATGATTGTTTATATTTCCAGCTCTAGTTCTAGTTGAAAAATACATTATTTAATATCCTGAAGTTGTAGTGTATCTAAAGTTAAATTTGAGTATATATTTTTAAGTTTAATTATTCATCCTTGGAATTCATTTTATTAATAATTTAGTAACTGCAATGTCTTCTGGCCCATATCATTTCCTTAGGAAGGTGTGCTAGACACTGATTAATGTAACAAAAATACTATACTTATATATTTTTCTATTGTATTCTAGAGTGATACTTTCATACAGAGTCCTGCACGGGTCCATTTTTGGAGACCCGCCCCCGCCCGTTACCCGACCCGTGCCCGCGATAAATCACACATGCTAAAATCATTCCAATTAAAGTGCTTTATTTTTTAAAAGTTAAAGTTCTTAACTTTTAAAAAATTCTTTAAAGTTAATTTCGTTTTGTATTAATTGTATCCTAATTTTAATCAATACTTCATCAACCAATTGCTTGTATTTAATAAATAAGAAGTAAATATAGCAGATAATAGATGATCACGACACGGAGGCGCCGGGGAGAACTGGAGCTCGTATCATAAATGAACTTAAACTCAGCGTATAAGGTAGCCTACTTGCCTCACAGACCTGAGGAAAATATCTATATTGGAATGTCTACTTTTAAACAGAGCAATTCAAAACGAAAGAAAACAGACTGCTCTCTGCTTTTGTTATCCGAATGAAATGTGCATTTCTCACTACTGCGAAGATCGCGAGTCAGCATCGTCAACTTCATCTTTGCAGCCACTGACACAGAAAACACTTGTTTAATAATAAACAATGAACATGTCTCCTTGCTATATTTTACATAATCATAATCATTAGGCTACTTTTTTTGCCGGTTCTTTGTGACAACTTTTAGGTGCTTTATTGGCAGCGCAACCCTTACATGTTAGCCTACATGAACTCATCACGACCGCATCAGCACAGAAAACATGGAGATGCAACGCTCGCTCCAACTAGGCTACGAGAAGCATCAACAAAAGTCACACTGTCGCAGTGGTGGTGACGTGATGGGTCAAATCGTTGTTGCGTATAATGGTATTTAGACATACAAATATTGCGCATTTTTTCATCCGCGCTACTACCCTCCCGCAAGGAGTTAATTATCCGCCCACATCCCCGCCCGTGAATTTTAGGACTGTCACAATCCACCCGTTTTATACACTTTTATGCGGGCATCCGCGGGTACCCGACCCGTTGCAGGACTCTGCTTTCATAAACATAAAGGCAAATGTTGGATCACAATAATAAGGAACCACAGTTTCCACAATCCCTTCACTCGATCGGGATGTTCTCTTTTATTCTGGACGGCAAGGGCAGTGTCTGTAACATCGAGCGTATTTTCAGTATTAAACACGTATTTATACTTAAAAAAGAACACAAAGAATGACCTTCTCAGCTGCCATAGTTGCAACTCTTGCGTCATCAGAACTGGGTGTTCAACGCACCACCGTTTCCATTTAAAAATCGTTTTGCAATGTTTTATTGGGGCTGAACGCAGCCAAAGAGTATAGACCCCAAGAGGGTAACAGCCACTAGATGGCGCTCCTGTAGCGCGGCCGCCAATTTAGGTGAAAATACTAACTGAACGATAGAATCCTTCGCACCCAAAATCGGCGAATTTCACTGCCAAATCAGAAGCGCAATAGAACAGTTTTTTAAATTAAGTCACCAGTAAATTGTATGGCTCCTACAGTAAATGTTGTATTGTCTTATATATGTTTTATTTTTTCCAGTTGTGGAATCCAACCATTCATCCATCTGAGGTAACGTAGTTAGCCTACTTTATTGAGTATTTCCATTTTATGCAAACACATTTATTAATAGTAAATTAATACATGTAAGATCATCATGTTTGCAGTGAACAATATATTTTAGACCTAGTGGAGTAATAGTAATAAATATGTAGGTCTGAATTGAAATAGTCTATATTGTACATTTTAAAGGTGCCCTAGAACGCTTTTTCACAAGATGTAATATCAGTCTAAGGTGTCCCCTGAATGTGTCTGTGAAGTTTCAGCACAAAATACACCATCGATTTTTTTATTCAGTTTTTTTTAACTGCCCATTTTGGGGCATTATTAACTATGCACCGATTCAGGCTGCGGCCCCTTTAAATCCTCACGCTCCCCGCCCCCCCAGAGCTCTCGACTATAATACAGTGCATAAACAAAGTTCACACATAATATAATCCTCAAAATGGATCTTTACAAAGTGTTTGTCATGCAGCATGTCTAATCACGTAAGTACGGTATTTATTTGGATGTTTACATTTGATTCTGAATGAGTTTGAGGCTATGCTCCGTGGCTAACGGCTAATGCTACACTGTTGGAGAGATTTATAAAGAATGAAGTTGTGTTTATGAATTATACAGACTGCAAATGTTTAATAATGAAAATAACGACGGCTTTGTCTCCGTGAATACAGTAATAAACAATGGTAACTTTAACCACATTTAACAAAACAACATTTGGGGGTGTACATATTAATGATCCCGACTGTTACGTAACAGTCGGTGTTATGTTGAGATTCGCCTGTTCTTCAGAGGTCTTTTGCACAAATCAAATTTACATTTGAAGTAGGAAACAATGGTGTTTGAGACTCACTGTATGTCATTTCCATGTACTGAACTCTTGTTATTTAACTATGCCGAGGTAAATTCAATTTTCCATTCTAGGGCACCTTTAATGGATCACGCTACAAACATAATGATCTTATAATNAGTAACAGAAAGCACGGTTATTTTCAGCCGCGTAAAAGAAACATTCCAGCAGCTAGAACTTCACTGCACAACACGCACTGAGGCTTCGGGCAATCTGTATCCAGGCCCGGCGCCACGAGGGGGCAAAAGGGGGCATTGCCCCCTCAGATCTGATTTGTGCCCCCTCAGTTTCAATTTGTCCCCATTCACCCGATCGATTTTAACTTTTTTAACGCCGGTGTGATGAGAACATTCAATACGCCACTGTTAAATTCAAACCTGTTTTCCCGCTGCTGGCGCTGAGCCAGAGATTGACGCGCTCTGTGCTTTTCATATTTCACAACTATTCAGTTTTCAACCACATGTTTATTTGAGGTTTCAGACGTTTGAATGAGGTATAGGATATATATAAAAAAGACATTTATAGTTTGTTAAATGCAGATTCCATACACTCATATGGAAGCTGCGATAATCCTTTAAATTATAATTTGACAGTTTAAAAGTTGTTTATTCATATCAGATACAATGCGTATGAAACAAAGTTTACTCTCTTATCCCAGTTCACCAGCCACTTACGTTTATTTTGGGAAAAATGGATGAATTTATGTAATGTAAATCCGACAGATCCTCTGTTTTATCAACTAACCTGGGCCCGTATCCCTAAAGAATTTTTGTGCAAAAAGTGGCTCCTAGCGGCCAAATTCTAAGAAAATTCTCAGAGTCATGACGTTTTCTTAGAATTTCCCCTAAAAGTGACACGAAAATCCCAGTTAATATAAAAGCTATTCCTCAAGATTCCTAGCGCTTAAAAGGGCTCCTAAGGCGAGATCTGCTAAGAGCAGGGAAGAGGACTTTTAGTGGCTTAGGAGTTCCCCTAAGCAGCTGCACAAAATGACCAACAGAGGAGGCAGGAGAGATGTCCTGCAAACACTGGATGACGGAATTATTGAGACGCTACATTTTCTTGAATATGAAATATTATTTACAATTACAGTCTGCATAAGATTAGAGTGTATAATTATGTTTATTGATTTGAGGGTACATCCTTTGCTCATTATCACCAAAAGTTCATTTTCATCAAACTTGTAGGATCAACCAATCACGGCTTTTGAAATGATGACTCATACCTAGCAACGGGGTCAACCACACCTCCTCACTAAGATAGGATTTTCCATCCATTCCTTGCTCAGAGTTCACTGAAAATGTTCTGGAATCACTTCTAAGCTAAAACTCCTGGCAAGGAATTTTTAGGTTAAGTTAGGAGCTCTCTGAGAGGATTCTCAGAATCTTTAGGGATACGGGCCCTGATCAGTAAAGGCGTTTAAACAAAACACATTCACTTCCACATATTTGACAATCGGAAAATATCATATTATTCATTATATAGTTAACAAGTTTGTGAATATTTTAAATAAAAAAGGAAAAACAAAATAAACGCGATACCTGTAGCTTGGCTGCATGACGCGTCGCCAAGGAATGAATTTAAAATAATGTTCTAAAAAAACAGGGTTTCCCAAACGGGGGTTCGCGAGCGAATTGCAAGTTGATGACAAGCAATTAATTAAATTATAATTAAATCATTAAAAATCAAACAAATAGACTAAATAATATTCAAATAAAAAATATCTAAATTTGGCAACAAAACATAATATTTTATTTCTTTATTCTGCATGTGACCATTCAGTTACAGAACTGAACGCGTCTGCTCAATTCAAAGTGGGCTGAAGGAGAGTCGCACCTCACTTTGCCCATTTCGCCTCACCTTTGACTGACAATATGATGGAGGAAAATTTGGTTTCAAAGAGAAATGTAAAAGCACCTATTTAAGCGAGTTTGTCATTTGTACTGTTTTGTTGTTGTGCTTTTTATTAAGAATAATAATGAACCCATCATCAAAATGCATTCACGAGCGTTCATAACCGTGCGTGTCCACTGGCGCGGTGCCGTTATGAATGCCCGTGCGCTCTCCCGAGTCTCAAACGAGTTGGCACGCGTATAGCCTAGCCTGCAGGGCACAGAGCCGTGCAAAAACTAATAAATTATAGTTTTTTATTTAAAATAAAAGCGATTACAAAGGAAATGTTTACTGTTCATGTTTTTTTATTGTATGGAAAAATCCCACTTAAAAAACAGACCGCCATTACATTTTTCCTCTCGCGCACCCCCTGGTGGCAGCTCGCGTACCCCTGGGGGTGCGCCCACCACACTTTGGGAACCCCTGGTCTAAGGTGTCCCCTGAATGTGTCTGTGAAGTTTCAGCTCAAAATACCCCATCGATTTTTTTATTCAGTTTTTTTTAACTGCCTATTTTGGGGCATTATTAACTATGCACCGATTCAGGCTGCGGCCCCTTTAAATCCTCACGCTCCCCGCCCCCCCAGAGCTCTCGACTATAATACAGTGCATAAACAAAGTTCAATGTTGTGTTTATGAATTATACAGACTGCAAGTGTTTAATAATGAAAATAACGACGGCTTTGTCTCCGTGAATACAGTAATAAACAATGGTAACTTTAACCACATTTAACAAAACAACATTTGGGGGCGTACATATTAATGATCCCGACTGTTACGTAACAGTCGGTGTTATGTTGAGATTCGCCTGTTCTTCAGAGGTCTTTTGCACAAATCAAATTTACATTTGAAGTAGGAAACAATGGTGTTTGAGACTCACTGTATGTCATTTCCATGTACTGAACTCTTGTTATTCAACTATGCCGAGGTAAATTCAATTTTCCATTCTAGGTCACCTTTAATGGATCATGCTACAAACATAATGATCTTATAATACACGATGCATTGCTGTCCGTTATCGCATAATTCACACTTTTGGACACTTTTTGCTTTAACGGACATTAGACAACACTGCAAAATCAAGCTCTTATGTTCATAAATTTATTGTCCAACATTCCCAATTTTTCTGATGCATGTCCTTAATTTAATTTCATTAGTTCTCCTAAATAGCAGTAAAAGTTTTTAGCTAAGAGTTTTCTCTTAAAACCTATTCATAAAGCTGCTGAGACAAACTTTTACTAAGGAATCGACTGAAGTCAAGCTAAGAGTAAGGGCGGGGTTGACCTCGTTGCTATGGAGTAAACACACAGTGATTGGCTGATGGGGGAGGAGTCAGCGATTTAATCATAGAAATATTGTAGAATGAGGTGTCATGTTTCCATATTCAAATAAATATTTTTAATAAAAATGTTGCCATATTCAAATAAAGGTTTTAAAATGTAGGCTAAGTGTCACTAATTAAACTAGTATATACAGTGAATTGTGGACCGCCTCTTGGAAGTCTGCATCTCGGAGCCCTCAATATCCTTGGACAGCACACCAAATACGCTTATTTTTTTCTTATTTTTTACTCTATTAAATCATTTGTAAATGTGAACTCATGAAAACCACTGCCACAGGTAATCGGACAATATTTATTTATTTGTTAAAGATTTATTTTTGCCGTCTCATCGTAGATTTAAATCTATAAATCAAAATGTATTGCATTTATGAAGAAAGGTTCAGCACCTAAGGCTCTATCGCTATTGCCTCAATGGTGTACAGTGTCTTTGGGTGGATTAGGACTGTTTGTGATTTGGTCTTAGTGACTTAGGAGTCCTCTTGACTACTCCTAACGTTTCACAGATTTAGGAGCTAGTTTAAGCGCTAAAATGCTTTGTGAAATACTCTTAGAGCAAAAATGTAGGACTCCTAAAATTAGGACTGACACGCCCATTATTTTTAAGAGTTTCTCCTAAATCGGCCATTTAGGAGCTACTTTTAGCCTTAAGATGTTTTGTGAATACGGCCCCAGTTCTTGATCTAACAAGAGGGGCAAAGATAAAACTGAATATATTATTTTAAAACAAAAAGGAACAGTTTCCCCATACTCTTATAAGGATATAAACAGCAATATGTGCATAGAGTTTGCTGGAATGGTCACAAAACTCAAAACACTACACAAGCATACTTTGCTTTACAGTAAAGATAGTGATGGAGGTAGTTAGTTTTGATCATTTTAAACTAATTTACTGTTAGCCCGGATAAGTTGAATTTACTTAACTTGTCGCCCTAAAAAATTAAGTAATGTGAACGTAATAATTTGAGTTCATTTAACTTAAAATGTTTTGCAATATTAATTACTTTGTAGTTATTACACATAGTACATTTAAGTTCAATGTACTAAGCAAGTTAATTTATATCAACTTCTATTTTACTACAATATTAAGAAAAAAAAATCAAATAAAAGGTACATTCATTCATTTTTGTTTTATTTTTATTCAATTCCAAATACAACAAAATTACATGTCCTGAAAACATTTCCTTATAAAACGTGAAAAAAACCTAGTTTTAACAAATCAGCTTATTAATAAGCACATGAATAGTCTATTTCAGAATCACAACAAATTGCATCAAAACTATATGGTTTGTTTACACTCCTGAGTTAAAGTATCCATTTTAGGTGCCAGCTCACATTTTCCTAGGTTGAGCATTACCTGCTGAATAAAATATATGTATTTTTCATACAGTTAGGGTAGTCCAGTTGCAGGGCATAAATCAGTCCAAAAAAAGGACACAGAAGTCCTGAGGTTGGTCAGTTCATCCATCACCAAACATCCTTCCAAGACGATCCTCACTCTAGATGGGTTTAGCTGAGCACTTTACAGATCAACACAGAGGATTCTCACTGGAGTTTGCCTGTATGAGTTCTTGTCAGCTGCAACCTAGCAGATGAAGACAAAGATCGACAAAGACATTATCATATAATAATGCATCAGATAATGCTATTGTCAAATACTCCAAGTCATATGCAGCGTTCACGCCATGTCGTAATTATCATGATTCCGAGATGACAACATGTAACATTCAACTCAGAGCTGTTAACATCCTTGTACTGGGAATTATGCATTTCTGTGGGAACCCTATCAATGGCTAAATTAATCTGCAGCAGTCAGGTGGTACAGTGGTCATCTGGTACAAGTAGGAGCTCCCCAAACATTCCCAGTTTACAGGTTTATAACAATTACAAGTTCTACGAGAACGTGAATGCTTTTTACAAGCTGGAATCTTATAATTATGGTAATGACGACATGGCGTGAATGCACCTATACATACCTGGTTTACTGTAGAAAGAGCTGGCCATTGATTTACCATCAGGCTGATGTCAGGCTCGTCGTTGACAACTTTTCTGTGAGGAGAAAACCTTAGAGTTAAAGTCTTGATAATGGCACCTGACTTTATGGTTTACATGTAATTGTGCACTGTGTGCAGATTAATAAAATAATCAGCCTCAGAACAGGTCTCAGTAAACCCACATGACACACAGCTGATATGGAGTTTTTGGTGAAGGCCGTATAAGTGTACATATTGTGCATAACGTGATATAAATGTACATAAGTTCCAGATGTAAACAAGGAAATTGTTCTGTTCTTGTATAACTTCCATGTTTGAGCCTATAATGTTTAAATAGCTGAGCTCTCCTTAATACTTAAATACTTACACTTCCAATCCAAAGCATCTCTTCTTGACCTGCAACACAAAACAAGATAGTCTGTTGTTAAGAGAGCTATGAACCTAAATAAAACAGGAGTATATCCATCCGTTTTTGTTTTCAACTCGTTAATTAACTTTAACTTACTCTTTCAATCCATAGTCGTGTCGAAATAAAACACGGTCGTTAAATTATTGCACTCACCATTCATCGCGCTTCATCCTCTCTCCTCAGCTGGAAGCGCAGGCGCGGTGTTCGGCGACGGCCAGAGGGTCAAACAAAGTTTCCACACCCAACAACTGCTCTTCGAGTGAAAAAGAAACAATAGAAGGGAAAAGACGAAATAACGCTCGTCGAACTCGCCGATCAGGGGCTTGTGAACGGTGATGTCCACCGCACGCGAGAGAGAACACTAGCTAACCGGAGAAAAAAGTTCCGTCGTTTAAACAAAAAACAGTCTCTCAGGGGGAAAAAAAACGATAAAAAGGTAAATGTTTGGAAAAAATGTCCGCAGAACTTGCCAAAACAAATGTTCCAACTTCTCATCAACAGCTCTTTGAATTCACGCACACCACGAGAAAATTCCATCATTACCTACCGTAAACAGTGTGTAGGAGGCGTGGCCAGGAGAAAAACTTCATAATTTAAGTGCATTTAACTTAAATTTATTAACACATTCAAATTACATCCACAAATTAGTAGACTATACTTATATTTTATAAGTAATGCAATCAAACTTAAATATTTTAAGTATATTGTAATTATATGTTTAAGTAAATATAAAATCCGGACTAAGAGTGTTGTTGAATGAGTGTTGATAGTCTGAGTATCATCAATATTAACAGAGCTGCTGAAAACACTCTTTATTTCATATCAATAGTTCCTGTTTTCACCTCATTTATTATGCTGATGTCTTCAGATCTGCTGTAACAGTTGACTTTATGCTTTCAACTGTTTTTCTTACCATTATTTATAATTGCAAGAAGTGACATTACATTACTTGTATTATTTTTTTTTGTATTTCTTGATATCTGACTGTTGAATGAAAAAGCAGAATAATGTTAGGATTAGCAATAAATATAATTTACGAATTACCATCAGTTACTTTACAATAAAAAGACAGACATGCATAAATGCTTACAAGTGTAATTTATTATTAAAACAAACTCAAATTGATATATGTTTGATTTTGGCAGATCGACTCCTCCCATCACAGTTACATCATCAGTGATGCTCCTCCCACACTGGACTTAACAGTCAATGAAGCTCCTCCCACAGTAATCACATAATCAATAAAGCGCCTCCCACTACAATCACGTCATCAGTGAAGCTCCTCCCACTGTAATTCCCCAATAAATGCTGGAATATTCCCATCAGATGAGCATCAGAGCATCAGTAGGAGCTGAAATCTGCAAAGATTGAGTTTATTAAAGAGGACAGTGAGAACATGAGTGATCCAGAACCCTGCAGAATGAAACACACTGAAGATACTGAAGAACAAAGAGGTTGGTGTTTATTCTTCATTCATTCATGATGCTGAACAACATTCATGTTAGAAAGATTCAAAAACACTTCTGCAGTTAGATAAATAGTCACTGAAATGAGTACAAATGTTTGTTATCAACAAATGGTCAGTAAAGAGAAGTTTGAGAAACTTTCATATTAATTGTCAACATCAGGTCAAACTAATATTATTTTAACCTGCTGGAGAATGTTGGTGTACTAATTTGTTCTTTGTTTTAATGTTTTAAAGTTAGTTTTAGTGTAAAAGATTGTAATTACCTCAAGCTTCATTTTTTGGCTTTTGTTTTAGTCTGAAAATCTTATTGACAGTAATGTCTTGAAAGTCATGAAAATGAAACACCAAGTCAGTCGATATTTTAATATGAATTTGGAGAAATATTTATATAATTCTCATATGTTTAGGTCAAATTTCTATAGAGATGAGTCATATTTATTACATTTTTCCTCTTAAATGTGGCGATGTGAGCATTATGGAGCACTTTCATTCATACTGGAAGCCAGAGGGCACCCTCGAGCAGAAAGTCAGAGAGTGAGATTTTCATTATTAATTATATGACAGAAATCCCTTTCATAACATCCACCGATAATAACATGCAGAGAGAGATTATCTGTGTTCTTCAAGCCATGCCAGGTAAAGTATATTAGAGTATATTTAGTATAATAGTCTATATTTATAACACAATGCTAAACAACAAGCCTGTATTACTGTGCAGAATACTATAAAATCATGTATTTTCTGTCTCATTTTTTGTTCTGAGGCCACATCTGATCACAGAAGGTTGTTGAGTTAATTTGGAGCAAAAACATGGTTTTGATGGTGTGCTAAGCTAACATGCTAGCTAGCCCTTATGCAGCTGTTTGAATAGTAAAGCTCATTTGAATGTTTGAAAGAAGATGAAGTGAGAAGAAACAAAAAACAGTGTCAATAGAGAGTCATCAGTAATTAAAATAACGACAAAAGAATTATAATTAGAGCCATAACCAAGCCGGAGAGCTGTGAATGTGTGCAGGAGAGACTGAAACTGAATAGGGCAGTTTGCACCACAAAACAATAGAGACCTGAATAGATGCTTAGAGGATGATAATAAACATCAGTTAGCATTTTAGATGTTTTCTCAAAATTATCTTCAGATTTGAAATAGAATATGGCTTTAGCTGCAGTGCATTTCTAGACTGAAACAAGGCCAATTTTAATTTCATAAAGATGTTTCATAAAATACATTTCTAATAATATTTAAGCTCTTCATAACTATTTTTTTATTCGCGACTGATGACGTTTCACAAACACGAGCGCATATTAAGAATACCTTTTGTGCAGCAAAAAAACGCTGGGCTCTGAAAGTGTAAATTAACTCGCTGGCATTAGAGGCCTCACTGAGCCATCAGATTTCATCAAAAACATTTTAATTTATATTCCAAAGATGAACGAACTAACCCTTTAATAATGAAAAAGCTTTTGGTAAAATAAATATCGATCTAAAAATTCGTATTAAAATTATAGAACTATTGTATATTTTTTAAATGTTTATATTATATTAGATTATTGTGCTGTTGCTCAAATATATTTCAAGGTGGGATAAGTAGATTAGACATTGTTGATATTTGAAATCAACCCAAACAAACCCACCCCTCTCTTCATTGCTCCGCCTCCAAAACTCACTCTCCGATTCTGCTCAGAGTCGGTCTTGAACCCCAGATGTCTGTTTATCACAGCTGACGCACAACAAAATAATGATTTAATTTAATATCTTTTTACTCAGCGCTGGAAAGCTTTTCGAATATAAATGCAGGATTCTAGTGATGTTCGTTTGAGCTCTTTTGTATTGTTTTTTTTTCCTCAAATCTCCCTCTTACTCGTTCAATGTTATATCCGCGCCCCATAATGCTGATTGGTTACGCAATTGATGTTGGGATCACCCGACTAACCAAACTGTGATTTTCAAAATCTACATACTCCACCTTGAAGTTCTCACTACAGAAACATGGGATTTGTCTATAATGTTTTTAAAAAAATAATTGAAGATCAATGATCCTCATTCATGGAAAGTTTTTTAGGGACATTACTTAACATTCATTAATTTATAAAAAGGCATTAAAGTGATGATAATATTTTATAGCAGTTGTCTAGTTTCTGCTATTACATCAGGGCTCAGTTTTATGTGTATTTCTCTCTTTGGAGTATTTTAATGTACCTGAAATAAAATGAATTATTTTTTCTTCTATTTTAGATATGATTAAAGAGGAGGAAGAGAGTGAAGAACTGAGTGAAATGGAGGAGAAACATCATGTCAAACCTGGAGAAAAACCTTTGAGTCACTCAAAGACTAAAAAGACGTTTTTAAAGAAAATAAGAGCAGAGAAATCTACAACCTGCACTCAGTGTGGAAAGAGTTTCTCAACCAAACAACATCTTGATGAGCACATGAGGATCCACACCGGAGAGAGACCATATGTATGCAGACAATGTGGAAACAAATTCCCATACAAACAAAGTCTTGATGTTCACATGAGGATCCACACTGGTGAGAAGCCGTTCACATGTGATCTGTGTGGGAAAACATTTCTTAATCCATCAAGCCTGAAGATACACCTTAGAGTTCATACGAAGGAGAAGCCACATTCATGTTCTGTGTGTGAAAAGAGTTTTTCACGACTACAAAATTTACAGAGACATCAGAAAACACACACTGGTGTGAGAGAGTTCATGTGCTTTGAGTGTGAGAAGACCTTTATTACAGGGGGTGATTTAAAAAAACACCAGAGGATTCACACTGGAGAAAAACCTTACAACTGTTCACACTGTGACAAGAGATTCAACCGGTCAACAAATCTGAAAACACATGAGAGGATCCACACTGGAGAAAAGCTGCACACTTAAGTTAGGGCTGGATGATTATGACCTAAAATCAAAACCTCAATTAATTGAAATTTTTACCTCGTTTACAATTATTGTGTATCTGTGTTTTGTTTTGTATTTTGCCCACAGTTCACTTTCAAGGTGTGTTCTGTAAATATGCTTGACTTAGCCTGACTTCGTCATACTCATATTCTAGGCAGAATGTGAGTCTGATACTGCTCCATTGCACTTGAATTATGGGGCGTGTCTTAACCGAACCAGTAAAAAAAAAAAAACTCTGCACTCAATTGGATAGACCTACAACCAATCAGAGCAACGCAGTAAGTGACGTATGTTGAGCGACGCATAGTTGTCAACAGAGTTCAACTGCACGCACGCACGCTGGAACTGGAAGAAGTAGGAAAAGTAATGAGTGTAAACGATCTTTGCCGCTGTTGTAAAAAAAATTTAAGAATTCGTGGAGTACTTACAAGCTCTTTGATGACGTGGGTGGTTACGTAACCGCAGATAGCCTGTCCATCATCGATTAAAGCCCGCCCTGGCAATTTGATTGGCTCGGCCTTCTGGGAGCCGAGCATAATTACTCCACAATGGATCGAGTCCAGACTGAACTTCCCGTCCAAAAAATGTTGTGGGCAGGGTTCGGGCTGGCACCCAGGCTATGCTTGACTAATAAAGATGGGATATTGTTTCCTATTGAAAAGAGATCTTACATAACAGCTCACTTTCAGCAGTTTTTGTATCTTTGTTTTGGAACATTTCTTACAGATTTCTGCTCGTTGTAAATCAGATAAAGATAAATTAGTGCACAGTACCAGTACGTAATGAGAGCGATTGCATGTAAGTAAACAAATTCCATCGGGCTCGAAAAATTCATCCAGTTGTCCATCAGATTCGCCACTCGTATGCAGCTGTGTCTCAAAGAGCACCAGGACCAGCCGTTGTTCCCATCCATGATCCGCCAGCCAGAATCCGTCAGCCCCCCAGAACCAGCCAACGAACACATGCAAGTTGTTTTCTCATGTCTTTCATCCGCTGAGCGACAGAGGAGGCTGACCCAGAATTTGCGTTTGTACTGCAGTCGCTCTGGGCATTACATCTCTGAATGCCCCACGCGTCCAGTGCGATCAATGGTGAGTGTTCTCCTGCCTACGTTTAATAAGATGAAACCACTCACTATTGTTGTAAACCTTACTGCTGTTGATTTCTGTCTTCCAGTCAAAGCGTTTCTGGGTCAGCTGGAAATTTCATCTCCGGAGCCCTCTGTCACCAGCTCAAGCTCAAGACCAGCTCCACGCCGAAGATTTACCAAATCTACTCAATAACCGGAAAACCCCTCCGTCAAGTATGTTACAGTCCTGGACCACTGCACCTCCAAGTGGGCATTCTCTATAAGGAAGAAATCCACCTGCTGGTTCTGACTGGTTCAATCGACCTCATTTCAGGTGAGCCAGTGCCCAGAGGGAAAATCTACTCCCTCTCCATCCTGGAGGAGAAGGCCATGGAGGAGTATATAACTGAAGCTCTATCACAAGGCTACATACGCCCATCTACTTCCCCTGCTGCTTCAAGTTTTTTCTTTGTGGCAAAGAAGGACGGAGGCTTGCGGCCCTGCATCGACTACAGAGCTCTAAACAAGATAACTGTGAAATTCCGGTATCCACTTCCTCCACATCTACGCGGTGCCACTGTGTTCACCAAGTTGGACCTCCGCAGCGCATACAACCTCATCAGAATACGTGAGGGGGTCGAGTGGAAGACAGCGTTTGTGACCCCTACTGGCCACTATGAATATCTTGTCATGCCATATGAACTTGTCAAGTCAAGTCACCTTTATTTATATAGCGCTTTTTACAATGCAGATTGTGTCAAAGCAGCTTTACATTGATAACTGGTACATAATTTTGGCTGCACAGCAGCTCTTAAAGAATAGTGTCAATGCAGGCAGATCAAAGCACTGTTGAATAAATGTCAAGAATACTGTTGAATATCAAATGTCAAGTCAAATTTCAAGTGTCCCTAACTAAGCAAGCCAAAGGCGAAAGCGACAAGGAACCCAAACTCCAACAGGTGACATCAGGTGGCAAACAAGTGGCAAAGAGGTGTTAAAAATGGAGAAAAAACCTTGGGAGAAACTAGGCTTGTCAACGCCCCCTCCATATTCCAAGACTTCATGCATGAGGTGCTCCGGGAGTTCCTACACCGATCAGTCCTGGTATACATTGACGACATCTTGATCTACTCCCGGAGCATGGCCGAACATCGCCAGCACGTTGCGGAGTTCTCCAACGCCTGAGGGACTACCATCTCTATCTCAAAGCCGAGAAATGCACGTTCCATCAGCCCTCAGTGCAGTTTCTGCGTTATATCATCACAGCGGCGTCCGCATGGACGAGAGAAAGGTCACTGCCATGAAAGACTGTCCCATTCCTACATCTGTGAAAGAGCTACAAAGATTCCTGGGTTTCGCAAATTTCTACTGCAGATTCATCAAAAGTTACAGTTCCATAACCAGCCCATTAACTATTCTACTCAGAAACAAGCCCAAGTCTCTGTCCTGGACTCCAGCCACCACCCAAGCATTTGAAGCCCTCAAGACCGCTTTCACAACCACTCCCCTCCTGGCTCATCCAGACCTCCCCTTCGTCGTTGAGGTGGATGCCTCAACCACAGGAGTGGGAGCGGTGCTATCCCAGCAGCAGGGGATTCCCCGTAAACTCCATCCATGTGCCTTTTTCTCCTGCAAGCTCAACCCGGCAGAGGTAAATTACGACATCGGCGACCGGGAGTTTCTAGCCTGAAACTCTTTGTCAGTCCCATCACTTGGTCTGAAGAAACGCTCCCCGAGTCGAATGCCTCCACTAACACTCTGCCAGGTTGTCCTCAAGGGATGGAGTACATTCCACGCACACGGCGCACTCCCCTCATCCACTCGTCACATACGTCACTGGGCACTGGCCACCCAGGGGTCAATGAAGCTTCTGGTGGCCCAACATGGCATCAGACGTAAGAAGGTGAGTGCAGGGGTGCAGGGAATGTGCCATCTCAAAGAGCCTGCAACATCTTCCTTCCGGGAAACTCCAACCTCTGCCCGTTCCAAATCGCCCCTGGAGTGGATTTTATAACGGATCTCCAACGGATGCACCTGTGTACTGTTGATAGTTGATCGATTCTCCAAGTCCTGTCGACATATTCCCCTGCCTGGATTACCAACAGCAATGGATACAGCTGAACTTCTATTCAACCATGGAATGCCCGAAGATATCGAATCTGACTGCGGATCACAGTTCACATCAAGAGTATGGAAATCCTTCTTCAAACTCCTAGGTGTGACTGTAAGCCTTTCCTCTGGATACCACCCCCAGACGAACGGGCAGACGGAGAGGAAGATTCAGGAGATCGGCCGTTTCCAGCGTACCTTCTGTCACGGCCACCAGGACTCCTGGAACCAGTTCCTGGTTTGGGCCGAGTACGCCTGGTACCTGGTACGGTCCTCAGGAGCGGACGGTGGAGGGAGGGGTGGCCCAACCCCTCCCTCCACCGGGGTGGAGTGGAGGGGTAATGTCACAGACACGCCAGGCTCTACACACACCCAATCACAACGCACTCCCTCTCCTGAGTATTAACAAGCTACGCATCAGCACCAATTACCACAGCAACAAGAAAAAAAGATTCTCCAGATCACTCAGTCACTGTCCGGTCTCATTAACGCATACCTAACTGTTATGCTTACCTCGCGGAATCTGCTAAACGACTACTTACCTGTCTCCAGCGTTATCCGTGATTCCTGGTGTATCCTGTGTGTGTCTTTGTGTCTCGTCTGCTCCACGTCTGCCTGCATCCACGATCCCTGGGAAAAGATCAAGACAAGTATCAGATCCAGTATAATCTCAAGTCACAAACTTAACCTGCTTTCACTCACCTGCACTCTGCCCGTCATCTCTGGTTGTAAATAAACATCATCTTAACTATACCTGTGTCTCCGTCCCCTTCTGTATGTAACAAGTGTGTCTAAAGGTAAATTTGAGTATATTTTTTTAAGTTTACTTATTCATCCTTGGAATTCATTTTATTACTTGTGCTTAATTATTTCAGAAAGTGTTAAAATGTATGACTAATGCATTAAAAGCCCATTTTTAATATATGCAGTGCAGTCTACAATTTGAAAATATGTATAAATATGTTTAATAATAAGTTTACACTGGCAGAATCATGTTACAATCGCACACACAAATCTATATTAAACAACACACCAGCAGCACAAGTAACATTACATATGTTGAGGGGTTGAACTTGTCGGAATTCAAATGTCTCTTCAACTTGGTCTGTGACCAATCAGATTTTGTTGCTCTCTGCCTTCAGCCAATCAGAGCTGCTGACGTCACGGTACTCCTCTGAATCCCCCTCACTCAGGTGAATATAATGTCACAATGTATAATTTATTTAATGAAACACTGAAAGCGCAATACATCGCTAAATCTTGGGAATTCTGACAGTTCAATCAAGTGGCATTGCAGCCTGACCTTGATGGCGATAACAAACCGCTAAGAATAAAATGGCCTATGTGAGATCCGGAGAAAAAGTCCTGCTATTTGGAGGCATGTTGCCAGTAGTCTGCACAGCGACTACTAGCTGGCCTCCATTGCACTCACCCCCTTAAACCTCACTCTCGTCCGGGTCACGGCACCAATGTAACCCCTCTACCCAGGTCCTACTCACCCCTACTAACCCCGCACTCGAACCTGGGTCTCTGGCTTGGGAGTCGGACGCTCTAACAAGGAGTCTAAATGCTGCAACCCCTAGTGTCAATCGCTAGAGCATCTCTTGAGATCAGAGGAGTGAGGTTTACTCGCACAGCGACTACTAACTGGCCTCCGTTACACAAGCGGGAACTTTATAATGTGTTGGAGCGCTAAACAAGACCTAGGTAAAGAAATTGTCATGTTTAGGTTAAAATATTAATGTAAAAAAAATATAGAGTTTGTTCCCGTTATTTTCCTGTTCTTTATCTCAGAGTCGGACAGCTGTCTTCTAAAAATCAGCATCCTTAGAAACACTTTGAACAACTCAGAACGTCAGTGGAGAACGGTTCATTGTAACATTGTAATTCATCATTGTATTGTTGACTCAGACTCGCTCACCCAGTTTAAATCTAGATTAAAGACACATCTCTTAAGCCAAGCATTCACATAATAATATCAGATCAATTGCATGTGGCTATATTTGCTTAATGTAATTATTCTTCATTTGCTTTTCTGATTTATCTCAGGACACCCGTGACTAGAGAATACATCAGCTTCAGTTTGGATCCAGCCTCTTAAGAAGACCTCAGATGACCAACACCTATGAAGAGACGGCGCCTACTCCTGCGAGGACTTCAGAAGATGCAACATCTGGATCAACATGCACATTCCCAAATTTCTATATCCTAATTATTGTTAATATGTAATTCATTTTTCCAGGAGCCCAATGCTTCAAGTAAATTGCTTACAGTGTTTGTAAATTAATTGCCTAAATTATTACTTTTTTGCATTTGGCAGACTTTTTTCTCCAAAGCGACTAACATTGCATTATACTATACATTTGTATCTGAGTAAGTGCAATCGCTGGGATCGAACCCATGACCTTGGCATTGCTAGTGCCATGCTCTAACCACTGAGCTACAGGAAAGCTGCTTTGAAACGATATGTATTGTGAAAAGCGCTATACAAATAAATGTGAATTGAATTGAATATTGTATTTTATTGTATCGTAAAACTTTATTGTACCACTCAGGGGCAATTTCTTCAGTGGCATGATGGATTATTCACACCACATAAAAGAGAAATACACATCATTAACTGCACATTATGATAAACAAAATAAAAAACAACTACCTCTTCCTTTTTAAATAAGCTCGTCGTAGAAGAGTCCGGGTGCTGAATTGGCCTGCCTGCAGTCCAGATCTTTCACCTATAGAGAACATTTGGCGAATCATTAAACGAAAAATATGTCAAAGACGACCGTGAACTCTTCAGCAGCTGGAAACCTATATCAGGCAAAAATGGGACCAAATTCCGACATCAAATCTCCAGAAACTCATTACCTCGATGCCCAGACGTCTTCACGCTGTTTTGAAAAGAAGAGGAGATGCTACACCATAGTAAACACGCCCTGTCCCAACTATTTTGAGACCTGTATAGCAGGCATCAAATTTTCAAATGAGCTCATTTTGTGCGTAAAATTTAAAAATTTCTCAGTTTAAACATTTGGTATGTTATCTATGTTCTATTGAGAATAAAATATTGGCTCATGTGATTTGAAAGTCTATTAGTTTTCATTTTATTCAAATTTAAAAAAACGTCCCAACTTTTCCAGAATTCGGGTTGTATACTAACAAAAATGTACTATCTTTAAATATATAAAAAGTATATTAGCATCATATTTTGACAATACATATTTTAACACAATTTAAAACAATTGTACTTTAGTATATTTTAGAAAAAATATATTTTAGGAAAATATACTTGAAGTGTAAGTTCAGTTTATTTTTTAAAAGTGTATTTATTTGCACTTTATAAAAATATACGAGGTATATTTTAACTGTGTGCTGAGAATTATCATTGTAACAATGCATAAAGTATATTTAAAAAATACATTATTTAATATCCTGAAGTTGTAGTGTATCTAAAGCTAAATTCGAGTATTAAGTTTACTTATTCATCCTTGGAATTCATTTTATTAATAATTTTGTAATTGCAATGTCTTCTGGTCCATATCCTTTCCTTAGGAAGGTGTGCTAGACACTGATTAATGTAACAAAAATACTATACTTACATATTTTTCTATTGTATTGTAGAGTGATACTTTCATAAACTTTCATAAACAAAGGCAAATGTTGTATCACAATAATAAGAAACCACAGTTTCCACAAATCCCTTCACTTGATTGGGATGTTCTCATTTATTCTGGGCCAGTTACTGTAACATCAAGAGTATTTTGCAGTATTAAACACGTATTTATACTGACTTCATCAGGCTCTGAAAATTCATCAAAAAGAACACAAAGAATGGCCTTCTCAGCTGCCATAGTTGCAACTCTTGCGCCATCAGAACGGGTACCCCGTCTAATGATTACACATCTTGAAAACGAACTCAAGCTTCAGTATTTCATTCCTGTTTTATTCTGAAAATCTTATAGTGAGAGTAATGTCTTGAAAGTTATGAAAATGAAACACCAATGAATTATGAACCACAGTTGCATCCACTGAGAAAAAACTGACGGACTTCATGAAAGTGATTGACTAAATAATGTCCCTCGTGGCTTTTAGTTCATTTGGAGAAATATCAATATATTTTTATTAGCTTAAATGTGGCGATGTGAGCATTATGGAGCACTAACTCTCTCGTGTACTGGAAGCCAGAGGGCACCCTCGAGCAGAAAGTGCAAGAGTGAGACTTTCATATGTAACAGAAGTTCTCATGATATCGATAATAACATGCAGAGAGAGATTATCTGTGTTCTTCAAGCCATGCCAGGTAGAGTATATTAGAGTATTTTTTGTATAATAGTGTATATAACACAATGCTAATCGACATAGCCTGTATCACTGTGCAGAATAGGCATACTATAAAACCAAACAAACATAGAGGCTAATGTATTTTTGTATGACCTATTTTTTGTTCCGAAGCCACGTCAAATCACAGACGATTGTTTGAAACACTCGACTTGCGTTACAGTGAGTTTGGAGCAAAAACATGGTTTTAATCTCATAAATTGTCGTGTTTTGATGGGGTGCTAAGCTAACATGCTCATTTGAATGTTTGAAAGAAGGTGAAGTGAGAAGAAACAAAAAAAAACGGTGTGAACAGAGAGTCATCAGTAATTAAAATAATGACAAAAGAATTATAATTGGAGCCATAACCAAGCCGGAGAGCTGTGAATGTGTGCAGGAGAGACTGAAACTGAATGAGGCAGTTAGCACCACAAAACAATAGAGACACTGAATGAATATCATAGCATTTTAGAGTTTTAAAATAAAATTTTAAAAACGTTTTAGATTTGATTTGAAACATGGATTTAGCTGCAGTGCATTTCTTGACAGGTAAACAACAGGTACATTTTCACTCTCCCTCCCCACTTCTGTACATATCAAAATAAATCTTTTATACTTTTTTATATATATACTTATATAAAAAATCTATAAAAAATAATATATATAATATCTTATATATACAAGATATTTACACTTTCTTTGATAGAATTATTCAAACTATTCCACAAACTCACCCCACAAATTGAATACCCACCGGGGCCTTGGTACCCATGGACATAACTAAACAAGGACAATTTTATTTTCATGAAGATGTTTAATAAAATATATTTCTAATAATAATTAAGCTCTTCGTAACTATTTTTATTAGCGACTGAGGACGTTTCACAAACACAAGAACGCATATTAACGCACCTTTTGAGCAGCAAAAAAAAAACAAAAAAACGCTGGACACAGAAAGTGTAAATTAACTCGCTGGCATTAGAGGCCTCACTGAGCCATCAGATTTCATCAAAAATATTTTAATTTATATTCCAAAGATGAACGAGGGTCTTATGGGTAATTAATGAGAGAATTTAAATTTTTGGGTGAACTAAGCCAGGGCTCCAGACTGCACCAAAAATGGTCGCATTGGCGACTAAAAATATTAATTCGCGAGTGATATTTTTGCTGAGGTCGCCATTGGTGACCATGCAAATTCATACTTTATGACTGTAAATTTGCAGTTATTTGCATGTTCTGTGACCAGTAGCCTATCACATCATTTGCTGTGTTGATGTAATTAAATGAGATGCTGTATGTGAAATATGAACTGGTTGGGGAAAATATCACACACCAAACAGACGCCAATGTAAGCCGACTATGTCGTCGCTTCGCGTCAGTGCAAAACACTGCATTTGAACACACAGTTCTGCTTCTGCGTAAAGGAGACAACTGCCTATTTCTTCATATAAATTCGCAGACAGATACACACACAATGCAGCGTTACCGTTTTGAATATCAATCATGCTGATCACTTTCATTATTTTACTCCACTCATGCTCAGATAAATTTAAGGGCATAAAAGTTTTCAGCACCTTAAATCGTATAACAAGAGTATTAATGATCATTTTAAGGTTCCAGCTAGGTTCCAGTATGTCTACAGATAATGTTAAACTTAAACATATTGTTCCACCAACAATATCTTATCAATTAATTATGACATTCTTGGTTTTCTTCCTATTTAGTAAATCCAGGCAATTGGTTGATAAAACATTGATTAAAATGAAGATACAATTTATAAAAAACGAAATTCACTTTAAAGAAAGGCTTACTCAAAACAAAAAAGTGGTGAAAATCACGCCTGACCCACTGCATGTCTCCCGACATACTGCACATTTTATTAGCCTATCTTAGACATACTGTTCACTTTTCATAATCAACATAAATGAAATTTAAAAACTAATATTAGGCTATAGTCTAATATTTCAACATAAATATGAAACTATGTTTTTTTTTTGACCCTCTGGCCGACGATCGCGCTGGCGCTTTCTGATGGATTTTTCCTCATGACAGCTGAAACTTAAAATAGGCCTACTCTGTCATTTTTGGCGATACAGATTAGTTCAAGACATCGTCACAAACTACAAATGGTGTACTTTTATTTGTGCACGCTCACAGTAAAAACGAAACCTCCTGCTTTTGTATAGTGAAAAAACCAAACAAACAGAATGCGCTTTCATCTGTCTTTAAATCTTTCTAAAACGTCTAAAAAGTTAACTGAAACTCAGCGAATAATTATCACACAAACATGAAACATAGGTCTAAAGAAAGCAGGAAATGTCTACTTTTAAATCAAATAATTCACGTTTAAAACAAATATTCTCCTGCAATGTAACCTGTAAACTAAAGAGATGCACAATTTCTCCTGACTCATGTTGAGAATGTTAATGCTGCGAGGGTGTTTCTAATACAACAACATAATGATATAACATATAAAACAAGACTATTCATTCTGTGGAATAGTGAATAGTTTCCTCAAAGTAGGCTAGGCTTATTGTATTGGCATCATTTGCGGGTGGGACGTGTCTCGATCTCGCGGCACGCACGAACGTACCTAAAAGAAAGAAACATCTCAATTCGATAAGAAATTCGTTGGTCTGTGATAAATAAGAGGCGATCTCTCGCTGGAATGAGTTGTTTTTGCTCGTTGCTGCTGTTATCAGTTCTCTTGGCGCTCGTGCACAATGCGCAGTCTTCACACAGATCGAGCGATTTTTTTTCTTCTAAAAGCACAAAACAAAATGCACACAAATATGTATTTGCTCTTGATATACAATCACTGGTGAACACCTTTGGTTTTAATGAAAAAAAAAAAACTAAGTAACCTGGCTGTTACTTCTTGAAAAATAATGTCTAAAGAAATTGGAATCGAAGTTTAGCACAACTCACCAGAACTACATTTACATTTATGCATTTGGCAGACGCTTTTATCCAAAGCGACTTACATTGCATTATACTATACATTTGTATCTGAGTATGTGCAATCCCTGGGATTGAACCCATGACCTTGGCATTGCTAGTGCCACGCTCTAACCACTGAGCTACAGGAAAGCTTGTTGAAGAACTAAGCAATGTTGAATTCAGCTTGTTCTTTCTGTAACTTTCTTAGGTTGTTATTCTTTGAATAATTTATTGTACAAAAAATGGGTTACAAACTGTCACGATCACCGTCTGCTCCTGTCAGTTCCGGACTACACTTCCCACAATCCTCCCTGTCAGTCACATGTTCACTCCACACCAATCGCCTGTTGCCACATACAGCCTAGCACGCTACACTGATCCCCACACCCAGCTGCAGCTCATTACCAGGACTATAAAGGACTTTCTCACACACCACCTCACCGCGAAGTCTTGATTACCCTGTGTGTCATTTCCGAGCGTTTATATCCTGTCTGCCTATCTGTTGTTGATCCTGCCTGTTACCCGTTGACGATTCCGTTGCTGCCTGTCCTGACCCTTGCCTTGTATACTGTCCTGTGAGTGATATCTGCCTAGCCTGACCATTGCCTGTTTCCTGACTACGACTCTGCCTGTTCCTTGCTGTTCCTGTTTGTTCCTGTTTGACCCTGCTTGTACGACCACGCTCACTGTAAATAAAAGCTTGCACTTGGATCCCTACCTGAATCCCGCCATCGTTACACAAACGATGACAAACACTGTTCCATAACTCAACAACAAAGTTATAGAAATAAGTAGGCCTATTATTTCTTGTTATTATTGTTAATATGTTATTGTTAACATACATGAAAATAGTGACATTTATTTCCCAGAAAAATCAGAGATGATAAGATGAAAATGCTCAAACTGTAAAGGGGAGATATATAAACACAACAGGATGACTAAAAGTAAGTGATTATTAGATTATTGTGCTGTTGCTCAAATATATTTCAAGACGGGATAAGTAGATTGGACATTGTTGATATTTGAAATCAACCCAAACAAATTTTTTATTGTTGGGATCACTTAACTAACTTCCAAACTGTGTTTTTCCAAATCTACTAACTGCACCTTGAAGTTCTCACTACAAAAACATGGGATTTGTCAATAATGTTTTAAAAACAATAATTGAAGATCTATGATCCTCATTCATAGAATGTTTCAGGGACATTACTTAATATTCATTAATTTATAAAAAAGGTATCAAAGTGATGATCATATTTTATAGCAGTTGTCTAGTTGCTGCTATTACATCAGGGCTCACTTTTATGTATATATGGATATTTCTTTCTTTGGATTATTTTGATGTACTGAAAATAAAATAATTTCTTTCCTTCCATTTTAGATATGATTAAAGAGGAGGAGGAGAGTAAAGAACTGAGTGAAGTGGAGGAGAAACATCATGTCAAACCTGGAGAAAAACCTTTGAGTCGCTCAAAGACTAAAAATACACTTTTAAAGAAAAGAAGAGCCAAGAAATCTATAACCTGCACTCAGTGTGGAAAGAGTTTCTCAACCAAACAAAGTCTTGATGTTCACATGAGGATCCACACTGGAGAGAAGCCGTTCACATGTGATCAGTGTGGGAAAGATTTCACAACGATTTATAATCTTGAGATTCACATGAGGATCCACACTGGTGAGAAGCCATTCACATGTGATCAGTGTGGGAAAACATTTAATAGGGCATCACACCTGAAGAAACACCTGACAGTTCATATGAAGGAGAAACCATATTCATGTTCTGTATGTGGAAAGAGTTTTTCACGGCTGCAATATTTATATGCGCATCAGAAAATACACACTGGTGTGAGAGAGTACATGTGCTTTGAGTGTGAGAAGACCTTTACTACAGCAAACTGTTTAAAACGGCACCAGAGAATTCACACTGGAGAAAAACCTTACAAGTGTTCACACTGTGACAAGAGATTCAGTCGTTCATCATCTCTGAAAACACATGAGAGGATTCACACTGGAGAAAAACTTTACAAGTGTTCACACTGTGACAAGAGATTCAATTATTCATCAAATCTGAAAACACATGAGAAGATTCATACTGGAGAGAAACCTTACAAGTGTTCACACTGTGACAAGAGATTCAACCGGTCATCACATCTGAAAACACATGAGAGGATCCACAGCAGAGAAAAGCTGCACACTTAGGCCCCGTCCACACGGAAAAGCGTTTCTGTGAACTTTTTTTGTTTTTTTTTTCTATCGGATAGGCGTTTCGTCCACACGGATCCGGCGTTTTCGAAAGGTGAAACCGCTATTTTTTTAAACCGGGTCCCAGAGTGGATACATTTGTAAATGCCGTCTTTGCGTTTTCATGTGGACGGGGCAATCCGTAAATTTTCTGAAACGAGGATGTCATCATCCCACGTGTCGACCCTAGTCAGACGCGCTAACAGCACATAACAGCACCAACTACAGTAATAGCAGACTCTCGATGCTTGCGTTCGTTCTGCAGAAGCTACTGAACCAAAATAAAACGTTATTTCTAAGCTTAGCTAAAGTTTGTATTCAGCGCGCAAGGTTAATGCGCACGCTCCAAGTCTTCTTCGCTGCTTTAAGGGCATTTCTGCGGCAGAATTACAGCGCCACATACTGGTCTGGCATGTATACTATATTATTTTGAGTCGTTTCAGTGGTTTCGTGTGGACGCAGATATTTTTTGAGACGAGGGAAAAAAAAGATCGGTTTAGGGTAAGCTCCGGCTTCGTGTGGACGTAGCCTTAAGTTAGGGCTGGATGATTATGATTAAAATCAAAACCTCAATTAATTGAACATTTTACCTCGATTATGATTAATGAACGATTATTGTGTTTCTGAGTTTTGTTTTGTTTTTTGCCCTCAGTTCACTTTCAAGGTTTGTACAGTAAATATGCTTGACTAATAAAGGTGGGATATTGTTTCCTATTGAAAGAGTGCTCTGGCATAACAGCTCACTTTCAGCAGTTATTTTATCTCTGTTTAGTAACGTTTCTTACAGATTTCTGCTCGTTGTAAATCAGATAAAGATAAATTAGCGCACAGTACCAGTACGTAATGAGAGCGATTGCGTGTGTGAATTAGTCATNTCGTTACACAAACGATGACAAACACTGTTCCATAACTCAACAACAAAGTTATAGAAATAAGTAGGCCTATTATTTCTTGTTATTATTGTTAATATGTTATTGTTAACATACATGAAAATAGTGACATTTATTTCCCAGAAAAATCAGAGATGATAAGATGAAAATGCTCAAACTGTAAAGGGGAGATATATAAACACAACAGGATGACTAAAAGTAAGTGATTATTAGATTATTGTGCTGTTGCTCAAATATATTTCAAGACGGGATAAGTAGATTGGACATTGTTGATATTTGAAATCAACCCAAACAAATTTTTTATTGTTGGGATCACTTAACTAACTTCCAAACTGTGTTTTTCCAAATCTACTAACTGCACCTTGAAGTTCTCACTACAAAAACATGGGATTTGTCAATAATGTTTTAAAAACAATAATTGAAGATCTATGATCCTCATTCATAGAATGTTTCAGGGACATTACTTAACATTCATTAATTTATAAAAAAGGTATCAAAGTGATGATCATATTTTATAGCAGTTGTCTAGTTGCTGCTATTACATCAGGGCTCACTTTTATGTATATATGGATATTTCTTTCTTTGGATTATTTTGATGTACTGAAAATAAAATAATTTCTTTCCTTCCATTTTAGATATGATTAAAGAGGAGGAGGAGAGTAAAGAACTGAGTGAAGTGGAGGAGAAACATCATGTCAAACCTGGAGAAAAACCTTTGAGTCGCTCAAAGACTAAAAATACACTTTTAAAGAAAAGAAGAGCCAAGAAATCTATAACCTGCACTCAGTGTGGAAAGAGTTTCTCAACCAAACAAAGTCTTGATGTTCACATGAGGATCCACACTGGAGAGAAGCCGTTCACATGTGATCAGTGTGGGAAAGATTTCACAACGATTTATAATCTTGAGATTCACATGAGGATCCACACTGGTGAGAAGCCATTCACATGTGATCAGTGTGGGAAAACATTTAATAGGGCATCACACCTGAAGAAACACCTGACAGTTCATATGAAGGAGAAACCATATTCATGTTCTGTATGTGGAAAGAGTTTTTCACGGCTGCAATATTTACATGCGCATCAGAAAATACACACTGGTGTGAGAGAGTTTATGTGCTTTGAGTGTGAGAAGACATTTACTACACCAAACTGTTTAAAACGGCACCAGAGAATTCACACTGGAGAAAAACCTTACAAGTGTTCACACTGTGACAAGAGATTCAGTCGTTCATCATCTCTGAAAACACATGAGAGGATTCACACTGGAGAAAAACTTTACAAGTGTTCACACTGTGACAAGAGATTCAATGATTCATCAAATCTGAAAACACATGAGAAGATTCATACTGGAGAGAAACCTTACAAGTGTTCACACTGTGACAAGAGATTCAACCGGTCATCACATCTGAAAACACATGAGAGGATCCACAGCAGAGAAAAGCTGCACACTTAGGCCCCGTCCACACGGAAAAACGTTTCTGTGAACTTTTTTTTTTCTATCGGATAGGCGTTTCGTCCACACGGATCCGGCGTTTTCGAAAGGTGAAACCGCTATTTTTTTAAACCGGGTCCCAGAGTGGATACATTTGTAAATGCCGTCTTTGCGTTTTCATGTGGACGGGGCAATCCGTAAATTTTCTGAAACGAGGATGTCATCATCCCACGTGTCGACCCTAGTCAGACGCGCTAACAGCACATAACAGCACCAACTACAGTAATAGCAGACTCTCGATGCTTGCGTTCGTTCTGCAGAAGCTACTGAACCAAAATAAAACGTTATTTCTAAGCTTAGCTAAAGTTTGTATTCAGCGCGCAAGGTTTATGCGCACGCTCCAAGTCTTCTTCGCTGCTTTAAGGGCATTTCTGCGGCAGAATTACAGCGCCACATACTGGTCTGGCATGTATACTACATTATTTTGAGTCGTTTCAGTGGTTTCGTGTGGACGCAGATATTTTTTGAGACAAGGAAAAAAAAAGATCGGTTTAGGGTAAGCTCCGGCTTCGTGTGGACGTAGCCTAAAGTTAGGGCTGGATGATTATGACCTAAAACCTCAATTAATTGAACATTTTACCTCGATTATGATTAATGAACGATTATTGTGTTTCTGAGTTTTGTTTTGTTTTTTTGCCCATAGTTCACTTTCAAGGTTTGTACAGTAAATATGCTTGACTAATAAAGGTGGGATATTGTTTCCTATTGAAAGAGTGATCTGACATAACAGCTCACTTTCAGCAGTTATTGTATCTCTGTTTAGTAACATTTCTTACAGATTTCTGCTCGTTGTAAATCAGATAAAGATAAATTAGCGCACAGTACCAGTACGTAATGAGAGCGATTGCGTGTGTGAATTAGTCATACCGACTCTATTAATTGTGAAGCTGTGGGTTGTAAACCCTAGTGAAAAAAAGTATACATTTACATTTACATTTACATTTAGTCATTTAGCAGACGCTTTTATCCAAAGCGACTTACAAATGAGAGTAGTAGAATCAAGTCAAGTCAACATGAGAACAACAGTATGTAAGTGCTGTGTGAAGTCACAGTTATGTCAGTAAAGTGCTCGTAGAAAGGATTTTTTTTTTTTTTTTTTTTTTATACACACATAGATGGAGGAAGAATAGAAATCAAAGTGCTACTATTACTGAGTCAGGTGCTGACGAAAAAGATATGTCTTTAGCATTTTTTTGAAAATGGCTAGAGACTCAGCTGCTCGGATAGAACGTGGCAGGTCATTCCACCAGCCAGGAACAGACCCGGAGAAGGTCCGTGAGAGCGATTTTGTGCCCCTTTGTGATGGCACCACAAGGCGCCGTTCACTTGCAGAACGCAAGTTTCTGGAGGGCGCATAAGTCTGAAGAAGTGAGTTAAGGTATAGCGGAGCAGAGCCAGCGATCGTTCTGTAGGCAACCATCAGAGCCTTGAATTTGATGCGAGCAGCTACTGGCAGCCAATGCAGACTGATGAAGAGAGGAGTGACATGCGCTCTCTTCGGTTCGTTGAAGACCAGTCTTGCTGCAGCATTCTGGATCAGTTGTAGAGGCTTGATAGTGCATGCAGGAAGGCCAGCCAAGAGAGCATTACAGTAGTCCAGTCTGGATAGAACAAGAGCTTGGACAAGAATTTGTGTAGAATGCTCCGATAGGAAGGGTCTAATCTTCCTGATGTTGTACAAGGCAAATCTGCAGGACCGGGCTGTTGTTGCAACGTGATCTGTGAAGCTTAAACAATCATCCATCACCACTCCAAGGTTCCTGGCTGTCCTGGAAGGGGTAATGGTTGATGACCCAAGTTGAATTGAAAGGTTATGATGAAATGTTGGGTTGGCACCGACCACAAGCAGTTCCGTTTTTGCAAGGTTGAGTTGAAGGTGGTGATCCTTCATCCAGGCAGAGATGGCTGTCAGGCAGGCTGCGATGCGACCAGCAACCGTCGGATCATCTGGTTTGAATGAGAGGTAGAGTTGTGTGTCATCAGCGTAGCAGTGATAGGAGAAACCATGATCTTGAATGACAGATCCTAGTGATGACATGTAGATGGAGAAGAGAAGTGGTCCAAGCACAGAGCCCTGGGGTACCCCAGTAGCAAGATGATGTGATTTGGACACCTCACCACTCCAAGATACCCTGAAGGACTTACCTGAGAGGTAAGACTCAAACCACTGGAGTGCTTTTCCCGAGATGCCCTTCGACATGAGTGTCGACAGGAGAATCTGGTGGTTTACTGTGTCAAAAGCAGCAGACAGATCCAGCAAGATGAGTACTGATGATTTTGAAGTTGCTCGTGCCAGTCTCAGGGCTTCAGTGACTGAGAGCAGGGCAGTCTCAGTTGAGTGGCCACTCTTGAAACCGGACTGGTTGTTGTCAAGGAGGTTGTTCTGTGTGAGATAAGTAGACAGTTGGTTGAATACAACTCTCTCCAGTGTCTTAGCAATAAAAGGAAGAAGGAAGAATATATTTAAAATACAATAAAGTATACTTTATTGTATTTTAAATATATTCCCTTTTTCTATAGTACATTGCAAATTTTCACAATACAACTTTTACCACACTTTTAAATTATTGTACTTTAGTGTATTTTAGAAAAATATATTTTACAAATATATACTTGAAGTGAAAGTTCAGTTTATTTTTAAAAGTGTATTTATTTGCACTTTATAAAAATATATTTGAGGTATATTTTAACAGTGTGCTGAAAATGATCATTGTAACAATGCACAAAGTATTTTTTAAAAATACATTATATCCTGAAGTTGTTTTGTATTTAAAGTTAAATTTGATTATAATTTTTAAGTTTACTTATTCATCCTTGGAATTCATTATATTACTTAAGTGCTTATTTATTTCAGTATGATTAATGCATTAAAAACCCATTTAATATATGCAGTGTAGCCTACAATTTCCAAATATGTGTAAATGTTTATTGTTTACACTGGCAGAATCATTTCACAATCGTACACACAAATCTATATTGAACAACACACCAGCAGCACAAGTAACGTTACATGCGAAAAAAATATGTTGTTGAGTGGTTAAAGTTGAGACTTCGTTCGGAATTCAAATGTCTCAACTTGGTCTGTGACCAATCAGATTTTGTTGCTCACTGCCTTCAGCCAATCAGAGGTGCTGACGTTACGGTCCTCGTCTGAATCCCACTCGCTCAGTCACTCAGGGGCTTTCAGGTGAATTATATTGTCGCAATGTATAATTTATTAAATAAAACAATGAAAGCGCAATACATTGCTCGATCTTGGAAATTCTGACCAGTTCAATCAAGTGACATCGAAGCCTGACAGATGGCGACGACAACTGGCTAGGAATTTAATGTCCTACGCGATCCTGAAAGAACCGGAGAAAAGTGCTGCTATTTGGAGGTGAGTTGTAGTCTACCAGTTAAAGGGATACTCCACCGTTTTTTTCATATTAAACTATGTTATTCCCTTAACTAAGACGAGTTGATACATACCTCTCTCGTCTCAGTGCGTGCACTAAATCGCTCTGTCTTGCGGCGAAACTTTGTTAGCACTTAGCTTAGCCCAGTTCGTTCAATAGGGGCCAAGCAGAGAAGCTACCAAACACCTCCACGTTTTCCCTATTTAAATACAGTTACTCGAGTAGTGTAACTCGACCTAGGACGGTGACACAAAACAAAACGTTGCGCTTTTCTAAGCGTGTAAAATGGATAACTATATTGTATGGCGGAATACTATAACAATTGCTCGGGAGCACTTTGACTTGGCGCAGTAATATCTTCACTCGTGAAAAGTCCTCTCACCGGCCCCCGCTCCCTCTCCTCCTCCCTCTCATTTCCGTCAATAGAACCAACGTGACTTTTACCACCTGTGCTATTAGCAAACTGCAAGAGATCATTTGCAATGGCGGACTTTGTAGATGATTATGACTTGTTTGTAGCAGACCCAGAGCCATATCTCTTTGAACCCGAGTACACGGAGGAGGAATTAGCTCTTATGGACCGTGAGAGGGAAAAAAGATACGAACCAGAACAGACCGGAGCCGGCGAAAGAACACGGGCAAACAGCAATTGGTGGTGCAAGTGTGACTTGCGAACAGATGCCGACCGAAATTGAGAGCCTGTGCTGTTCAGAATGGGACCAGGTGTTGCCATCGATGGTGGGAGTCAATGTAGATCCAGAAGACCCTGGACAAATCGCCTGTGTCGCGGCAAGCGACTCGTTTGCAGCGATGATTCACCCGGCAGTCGTCAAATTTTTCTTTCATCGTGACAAAGTCAATTGGAGGAAACGACCCACCCCGAGTGGACCAGATGGCCAGCTATCCTCAGAGTAAGTGCTATCTGAAACCATTGAAATATCCTTCTGAGTCCGGTGTCTATGTTGGATTTCAAGAACTACATGAGGCAATGGATATGTAGGCATATGACTGTTACTGGACAATATGTGCTGGGCCCTGAGTTCAGACCTAAATTATGTTTACATGTTTCACAGGCATCTGTGGGACAATTGCACTGCAGCTTGCGTCAGAATAGTTGACTATCTGTTTGTATATTTTTCAATATTACAACCATTATGTAGATGTCTTTCTATCACTTTTTTATTTTCAATTTCCTCATTTGTATTAAATTCAGTTTCCTATATTTGATGTGTATAAATAAAGCTTTGAACCTACAACATCTAGAGTGATACTTTTATCACTCTTTATAAGGTTATTTTCCGCCATTCCACATATATTGGCACATGACAATTGAGCTAGACCATTACCACATCTGGGTCAATCTGACCATATGTCCCTGCTTTTAATCCCGGCATACACCCCTCTCAGGAAAACTGCTCTTACCACTACCAGGACTGTTAAAACCTGGCCAGTTGGAGCCTCTCAACAGCTGCAGGATTGCTTTGACAGAACCAACTGGAATATCTTTGAACACCAGGACCTTGAAGTGTTTACAGATACTGTCTTATGTTATATAAAGAACTGCACAGACATTGTCACAGTGGATAAATACGTCTGGGTCTATCCCAATCGGAAACCCTGGATGACCAGGGAGGTCCAGCGGCTGCTGAAGGAGAGAAACAACGCCTTCAGGTCTGGCGACAGGGCTCTTTACAGCACAGCCCGAGCCAATTTGAAGAGAGGCATCAGAAGAGCCAAGGCAGACTATAGGAAGAGGATTGATGACCATCTGAATAGTAACAACAGCAGGCAGGTGTGGCAGGCAGTTCAGCATCTCACCAACTTCAGGTCCGGCCATGGAGCTGCTGAGGGTGATGCCTCGCTGGCAGAGGAGCTGAACCTCTTCTTTGCCCGCTTTGAGGTGGAATTAAACAATACAGCCATACAGCACCCGATGGCCCACAACAACTTCAAATCCACCCTCTCTGTGGAGGAGTATGAGGTGAAGCACACATTGAGAGCCATCAACCCCAGGAAAGCGGCGGGTCCTGACGGTATCCCCGGACGTGTTCTGAAAGAATGTGCAGACCAGTTGGCTGGGATCTTCACTACAATCTTTAACAAAATCCTCGTTGTACAGCTGTACAGTGACAATAAAGTTTTCTATTCTATTCTATTCTATTCTATGACTCCCATTGTCCCATATGGCCATTGCTGCATTGCCAATTTATATTGATTCTACTGCCGAACTGTGTTACTGTCTGGTTCAGGTCACACATCGCAGCACCACAGGTTGTACATTTCTGAAAGAGTTCCAGGAGTTTAGACTCATTTACAATCCACTTCCTCTCCTTCCAACCTCTGGCTTGTCCAGAGATGCTTGAAGAGCTACCTGTGGTGGTGGTGGAGGGGCTTGAATTTGGCACAAAGCTGGTGTCTGCGGTATCGACAGCAGGCTCTGAGGTAATGCTGACATCAAACACTGATGTTGCACTCATATCCATCACAGTAGCTTCAATGTGATGTGTTTCCTGTTGTAGACAAATAATAATAAAAATATGCATTGGTTTTGCATACCAGTGCCACATCCAGTACATCTTGAGTAAACAATTACATGACTTGATAGGAAATAAAGTGTAATGGTTTCCATAAATTGTATTATGGATTATTGATAGCAAACATAGAAGCTGGTCACTCACCTCAAACCCAAGACTTTTTCTTGGTCTACACGTGACCATCATTGTGGATGTCGATGCAGTGTCCTAGACATGAATCTGATGTCAAAGAAATGTCATATTGCAATCATACAGTAAGTCTGTATAAAACATGAAGATTCATTAGCTTACCGATTGCATTGTCCACGTGGGAGCCAGGGCAACAGCTGGTTTGCTTGAACGTAAAGGACTGGTTAGCTGTACAGACAAGGGCACTTTGAATGTAGCAGTAGGCTCTTCAGCTCTGTGCTTCTGGGGGGTTGAATGAGGTACACCAACAAAAAAGTTTTCCTCTTGTTCTGGCAGATCTTGCTGTACGTCATACAACTCTGCCTGTATAATAATTGACACAATTATGACAGAAATAACAATGACAAGAATTATTTTTTTGGAAAGCAAATAAAAACACTACCAAAATTTATATTTATATATTTTTTACATTCTTCCCAGTAAGTATTGTACTGTATAAAGTATTGTTACAGGGTATTACATAAGTAGACAGTAGCCTACTCTTTCAGTGTTTCACCTGAGACAAAAATACCCCTCCCCGTACCATTAGTCAAGGTATTAGCATGGTAAACGTAACCTTGCAGTCTCATGATACAGAGAATCAGATTTGTTGACACTATAACGTTATACTACGGGCTTGTACGGTTTTAGGCTTATACTACATTTTTATTTCTGAGCTCAGTCCTTATGTAAATCAAACAGTCACTTCTTATTGCCTGTCTCAGAAGCGCACTGATTTCACAGCTAACTTATGTTACGTAGCTAAGGTTACTGACACTTTCAGGACAACCAAATACCATGCAAAAGTACACTTACAGCGTTGGGTGATGATCCACTTTGTTGTGTTAGTGATTTAAATATTGTCGGTGTAGCCTCATCCTTTAGGCGTGTTCCTGTGCAGGTATAGTCCTCCGGTGTGAAATGCTCGGAGCAAACACGCCACTTCTTCAGAGTCATCAACGGTGTTTTTGGATTCTTGTTCAAAGCAGCTAACCAAGCTCTCCGCTGTATGTGGTGAGTTGGAATTCTGTGAAACATGACGGCACTATATACCTTCTCCTTGTTATCACAAAAAGAGCAAATCATTAGAGTTACTAATGATTTGCTCTTATCATCAGATCATGGTTGTATCTCTCTATTAGTGTTACTGGATCTTAGTGCTGCATTTGACACTATTGATCACAATATTCTTCTAAATAGACTCGAAAACTATGTTGGCATTAGTGGAATTGCATTGGCATGGTTCAAATCATACTTATCTGACCGTTATCAGTTTGTAGTAGTAAACGATGAGATGTCATATCAATCACAAGTTAAATATGGAGTACCGCAAGGCTCAGTACTAGGACCGTTGCTTTTCACTCTGTACATGCTACCCTTGGGAGATATCATTAGGAAGCATGGCGTTAGTTTTCATTGTTACGCTGATGATACTCAGCTCTATATCTCTTCGCGCCCTGACGAAACTTACCAATTCGCTAAATTAACAGAATGTATAGCTGATATAAAAAACTGGATGACCAGTAATTTCCTACTACTAAATTCAGAAAAAACAGAGATTCTAATTTTTGGACCGAAAACTTCTTCACGCAATAACCTAGAATACTGTCTAACACTTGATGGCTGCTCTGTTAAGTCTTCGTCGTCAGTTAGGAACCTGGGTGTGCTCTTTGATACCAATCTTTCATTTGAAGGCCATGTTACTAGCATCTGTAAAACCGCATTCTTCCATCTTAAAAATATATCTAAACTACGACATATGCTCTCAATGAAAAATGCAGAACAGTTAGTTCATGCGTTCATGACCTCAAGGCTAGATTACTGTAACGCTCTACTGGGTGGTTGTTCCTCCCGCTTGATAAATAAACTACAGCTCGTACAAAATGCAGCAGCTAGAGTTCTTACTAGAACTAGGAAGTATGACCATATTAGCCCAGTTCTGTCATCACTGCATTGGCTTCCTGTTAAACATCGTATAGATTTTAAAATCTTGCTAATTACTTACAAAGCACTAAATGGTTTAGCTCCCCAGTACCTAAGCGAGCTCTTAATGCATTATAGTCCTTCACGTTTATTGCGATCTCAGAATTCAGGCCAGCTGATAATACCTAGAATATCAAAATCAACCGCAGGCGGTAGATCCTTCTCCTATTTGGCACCTAAACTCTGGAACAATCTTCCTAGCATTGTTCGGGATGCAGACACACTCTGTCAGTTTAAATCTAGACTAAAAACGTATCTCTTTAACCTGGCATACACATAACACATTATCAATTTATATTTTCAAATCCGTTAAAGGATTATTAGGCTGCATAAAATAGGTCAGCCGGAACCGGGAACACTTTCTATAACACCAGATGTACTCGTTACATCAGAAAAAGAATGGCATCTACGCTAATATTAGTCTTTCTGTTTATCCCGAGGTTTACCGTAGTCAACCGGATCCGGGCCGTATTCAGCTGAGACCAAGGACCGGAGCCATGACACGACCACAACGCAGCCCTGAAGTATCAGCAGAGATCGAGTCGACTAGATCATCCATTGTGAAGGCCTCATCGACACGACAGCCAGTAGCACAGTTCCTCAACAAACCGTCCATACCGGCGTGATGAATACGATCCTCAACTGGACATGACCACAACGCAGCCCTGAAGTATCAGCAGAGATCGAGTCAACTAGATCATCCATTGTGAAGGCCTCATCGACACGACAGCCAGTAGCACAGTTCCTCAACAAACCGTCCATACCGGCGTGATGAATACGATCCTCAACTGGACATGACCACAACGCAGCCCTGAAGTATCAGCAGAGATCGAGTCAACTAGATCATCCATTGTGAAGGCCTCATCGACACGACAGCCAGTAGCACAGTTCCTCAACAAACCGTCCATACCGGCGTGATGAATACGATCCTCAACTGGACACGACCACAACGCAGCCCTGAAGTATCAGCAGAGATCGAGTCAACTAGATCATCCATTGTGAAGGCCTCATCGACACGACAGCCAGTAGCACAGTTCCTCAACAAACCGTCCATACCGGCGTGATGAATACGATCCTCAACTGGACATGACCACAACGCAGCCCTGAAGTATCAGCAGAGATCGAGTCAACTAGATCATCCATCGTGAAGGCCTCATCGACACGACAGCCAGTAGCACAGTTCCTCAACAAACCGTCCATACCGGCGTGATGAATACGATCCTCAACTGGATGGAACTGAAATAAACACTTTGATTGTTGCGATCCTATCAGACTTATGATAGCAACCTGATTCGTAACAAAGCACTGTTCGCCAGAGGAGAACTGGCCCCCCGACTAAGCCTGGTTTCTCCCAAGGTTTTTTTTTTCTCCATTTTAACACCTATTTGCCACTTGTTTGCCACCTGTTTGCCACCTGATGTCACCTGATGGAGTTTGGGTTCCTTGCCGCTGTCGCCTTTGGCTTGCTTAGTTGGGGACACTTGACATTTGACTTGACATTTGATATTCAACAGTATTCTTGACATTTAATCAACAGTGCTTCTGATCTGCCTGCATTGAAACTATTCTTTAAGAGCTGCTGTGCAGCCAAAATTATGTACCAGTTATCAATGTAAAGCTGCTTTGACACAATCTACATTGTAAAAAGCGCTATATAAATAAAGGTGACTTGACTTGACTTGACAACCCTTTACGATGCACGTTATAACCATGATTGTCCACAAACTATCTTCCTACAACCTGATACTTCGTCAACTCTGCTCAAACTATTACTACTGGTGCAGGTCACGTTGGTTCTATTGACGGAAATGAGAGGGAGGAGGAGAGGGAGCGGGGGCCGGTGAGAGGACTTTTCACGAGTGAAGATATTACTGCGCCAAGTCAAAGTGCTCCCGAGCAATTGCTATGGTGTTCCGCCATACAATATAGTTATCCATTTTACACGCTTAGAAAAGCGCAACGTTTTGTTTTGTGTCACCGTCCTAGGTCGAGTTACATTACTCGAGTAACTGTATTTAAATAGGGAAAATGTGGAGGTGTTTGGTAGCTTCTCTGCTTGGCCCCTATTGAATGAACTGCGCTAAGCTAAGTGCTAACAAAGTTTCGCCGCAAGACAGAGCGATTTAGTGCACGCACTGAGACGAGAGAGGTATGTATCAACTCGTCTTAGTTAAGGGAATAACATAGTTTAATATGAAAAAACGGTGGAGCATCCCTTTAACGGAGAGCGAGATTTCGGCTTGATATCTCCTTTTTGAGTTTGTGTGTGGTGGTTTATGGCACATGTTTGTATGATTGGTCAAATCGGCCCATATTCTGTTCGATATTAATTCATAAAGTGTTGAATGCTTGACTATGTACCGAAAACAATATCGACATGCCGTACTGATACAGTTCCCTGCTGCTAATCCTCATTTACTGTTCAGAAATATTATTGGTTCAATGTAGGATTCAGACAGACTATTGTAAACGTGAATAAAAACATGCTGTCTGACCTTATATATTTTGTATATTCTGTTAACAGATGCTGTTCTTCACGAGTTTCTGCGGTCACTGTGTAAGCGACCATCAGACACAATCATGAGAAGCTCATCAGAAAATTAAAAATAATGTGTAATTTGTATTTGTGTATAGAGGGTCACCATTGGTCTAATAATTTTTTTTTCTTTAATGAAAAACATGGTAAGTTTTGCTGAATCTATGTTAAGTTTAAATAAAAACCATTGGATTTGTCAATAAAATATGACTCTTCATTAGTGATGTTGTTACATTTTATTTATTTCAGTGGTCTTGAAAACAAATGCATTCAACTTTGGGAAAATGTGTTAAACTGTATTTAAATAGTAGCACAATTATAATACTGTATTGTGTGAGATTATGTAATTCAAAGTACAGTAGTCAACATTTGAAGTGGATCAAAAAAGTTCAGCAAAGTTGTCATAAGAAGGTTTTAGGACAACTTTGATGTTGACTATATTAAACAAAATATAAGTAATAAAGTATATTGTTATTGACTGCAAAGTGTGTATTTTTTTAGTATTTGGAGTAAGCCAAAGGTACTGAGCATACAGTACTACTGTAAAATAATCTATTCATTGTATATTGCTTGTGTGTTCGGAAGACACTCGTATTTAATTTATAATGTACTTAAATCACAAATAAAGTGTACTCATAACACATAAAAGTATACTTATAACACAAATAAAGTATAACACAAATTAAATAGACTGTAATATCACTAATCAAGCATGTAATTAGTCCCTACACAGGCATATACTTAAAGTGTACTAAGTATACTTGAAGTTGTTCCAATTTAGCACACAAAAGTACACTAAATATATTTTAGTTGTAATTAAGTTGTATTAAAAAACACATCTTTAAGTATAATTAGTTGTTTCAAAATAGCACACTTTAAGTTAACTAATCATTAACACACTTGAAATATACTAATAATTAGTCTTGCTGCAAGTATACTTAGCATACTTTTTTTTCACTAGTGTATGCTTTCCACTGTTTTTCTTACAATTATTTATAATTGCAAGTGACATTACATTACTTGTATTCTTTTTTTTGTATTTCTTGATATCTGACTGTTGAATGAAGAAGCAGAATAATGTTAGGATCATCAATAAACATAATTTACAACATTATAATCAGTTACTTTACAATAAACAGACAGACATGCATAAATGCTTACAAGTGTCATTTATTATTAAAACAAACTCAAACTGATATATGTTTGATTTTGGCAGATCGACTCCTCCCATCACAGTTACATCATCAGTGAAGCTCCTCCCACACTGGACTTCACAGTCAATGAAGCTCCTCCCACTGCAATCATGTCATCAGTGAAGTTCCTCCCACTGTAATTCCCCAATAAATACTGGAATATTCCCATCAGAGCATCAGGAAGAGCTGAAATCTGCAAAGACTGAGTTTATTAAAGAGGACAGTGAGAACATGAGTGATCCAGAACCCTGCAGAATGAAACACACTGAAGATACTGAAGAACAAAGAGGTTGGTGTTTATTCTTCATTCATTCATGATGCTGAACAACATTCATGATAGACAGATTCAAACACTTCTGCACATTTAGATAAACAGTCAAACTGAAATGAGTACAAATGTTTGTTTTCAACAAATGGTCAGTAAAGAGAGTTTGAGAAACTTTCATATTAATTGTCAATATCAGGTCAAACTAAATATAAACCAGCAGGAGGAAGTTGGCGCACTAATTTGTTCTTTGTTTTAATGTTTTAAAGTTAGTTTTAGTATAAAAGATTGTAATTACCTCAAGCTTCAGTTTTTGGCTTCTGTTTTAGTCTGAAAATCTTACAGTGACAGTAATGTCTTGATGTGTGTCGGGAGCAGTGTTGGGCAGTAACGCGTTACTGTTACGCAGTTACTTTTGACAATAACTAATACTGTAATGCATTACTTTTTAAATAAATTAACTCCGTTACCTTATGGTGTGTTGTGCGTTACTGTTTTAAATTAATTAATTTTGGCTGAAGTGTAGCCTACAGCCTAACCTGTTTACAGCAGCGACGCATTGTAGGATTTGTGGATGCCAACCACTGTAAGCACGAAGACGCACTTTGGGCGTTTTTTCGTTTAATCAAGTATGTGCGGGAGTCATGGCGAGAGCAAGACGAGTTTCTCAAAGTGGAATATGCTCATTATTTCACTTTAGTTGAGCATAAAGACAAAAACCTTTTAGTCAAATGTAAGCTGTGTCTCTCTGGTTCGAAGGATCTACTGCGATAAACAACTCCAATCTGTCGAAGCACCTCCAGAAATGTTATTCATTTAAGCCATTAGTTGATTTATCACATTTATATTAATTTAATATCTTAAATACTGGAGAGAATAATCCATAATAATGATCGTAATATAGGCTATAGCGCACGCATAAAGAACCGGCAAAATTAATGAGAATGAATGTGACCAAAACAGCAAGGAGACATTTTAATTGTTTATTAATAAAGTAATGTTTTCTGAATCAGTGTCGGCTGCGAAGAGGAAGTTGACATTGCTGACTCTCATCATCTCCGCATATAGGCTACTGGACGCGCTTAGAAAGAAAATGCACATTTCATTCGGATTAGGCTACACAATCAAAGTAGCCTATTTCTTTTCGTTTTTAGATATTTCAAGCTTTCTATAGATATATTTCTCATGTCTGCGAGGCAAGCAGCCGCTGAGTTTCGGTTCATTTAGCCTATAAGTCGCGCTCCAGTTCACGCGCCAGTGATCGCGTCCGCGCCTGCCATGATTATATTGTCTGCTATATTTGCTTCTTATTTATTAAATCCAGACAATTGGTTGATGAAACATTGATTAAAATTAAGATACGATTTTTATAAAACGAAATTCACTTTAAAGAAAGGCTTTCTACAAAACAAAACTTAATGAAGTGGTCAAAATCATGTCTGACCCACTCCATGATTCCCGATATATTGCGCATCTTATGATGCATCTTACTCATGCTGTTCACTTTTCATAATCAAGTAAATGAATTTAAAACATAACATAGGACTATTTAAACATAAATATGAAACTACATTTTCTTTAATGGCTACCAACACGTATTGTACAGTACAGAGAAATTTCATAAGCAAGAGTGGATCATGAGTCACGAGTCAGATCAATAATAATTTATTCTTAGACTTATATTTAATATTGGGGCATTCAAGTTATTTGACATATTTTTTTTTAAAGTAACGCAATAGTTACTTTCCCTGGTAATTAGTTACTTTTCTAATGTTGTAACTCAGTTACTAACTCTGTTACTATTTGTGAGAAGTAACTAGAAACTATAACTAATTGCTTTTTTAAAGTAACGTGCCCAACACTGGTCAGGAGTTATGAAAATGAAACACCAAGTGAGTCGATATTTTAATATGAATTATGAACCTCAGCTGCATCCAATGATAAAAAACTGATGGTCTTCATGAAAGCGATTGACTAAACAATGTTCCTCGTGGCCTTTAGTTCAAAAGCATGTACATTTTGAGAAATATTGATATATTCTCATATGTTTACATCAAATTTCTATTATTCAATTTTTTACTCTTAAATGTGGCGATTATGGAGCGCTATTATGTCTGTTCCATTCATACTGGAAGCCAGTGGGCACCCTCCAGCAGAAAGTCAGAGAGTGAGACTTTCATTAATTATATGACATTGCAGGAATTTTTATATTATAATCTTTTGTTCTGAGGCCACATCAGATCACAGAAGGTTGTTTAAAACACTCGACTTGCATTAGAGTGAGTTTGGAGCAAAAACATGGTTTTAATCTCATAAAAATTGTCGTGTTTTGATGGTGTGCTTAGCTAACATGCTAGCTAGCCCTTATGCAGCTGTTTGAATAGTAAAGCTCACAAAAAACAGTGTGAATAAAGAGTCATCAGTAATTACAATAATGACAAAAGAATAATAATTGGAGCCATAACCAAACCGGAGAGCTGTGAATGTGTGCAGGAGAGACTGAAACTGAATGGGGCAGTTTGCACCACAAAACAATAGAGACACTGAATAGATGCTTAGAGGATGATAATAAACATCAGTTAGCATTTTAGATGTTTTCTCAAAATTATCTTCAGATTTGAAATAGAATATGGCTTTAGCAGCAGTGCATTTCTAGACTGAAACAAGGCCAATTTTATTTTCATAAAGATGTTTCTTAAAATACATTTCTAATAATATTTAAGCTCTTCATAACTATTTTTTTATTAGCGACTGATGACGTTTCACAAACACAAGAACGCATATTGAGAATACCTTTTGAAAACGCTGGGCTAAAAATTGGTATTAAAATGATAGAACTATTGTATATTTTTTAAAATGTTTATATTATATTAGATTATTGTGCTGTTGCTCAAATATATTCTAAGACGGGATAAGTAGATTAGACATTGTTGATATTTGAAATCAACCCAAACAAACCCACCCCCTCTCTTCATTGCTCCGCCTCCAAAACTCACACTCCAATGTTGCTCAGAGTCGGTCTTGAACCCCGGCCGATCACTGCTGGCAGGCGAGGCGAGAGCACTAATGACGCTAAACACCTCATTCTCTAGCAGTCGTCAGTGTGAAGTGGTTTACCTGCTCAACTCTATCTGGCCACTGTTACACAGGTAATGAGAGTGGATGTCTGTTTATCACAGCTGACGCACAACTAAATAATGATTTAATTTAATATTTTTTTACCCAGCGCTGGAAAAGTTTTAATCATATAAATGCAGGATTCTAGTGATGTTCGTTTGAGCTCTTTTGTATTGTTTTTTTTCCGCAAAACTCCCTCTTACTCGTTCTCTGTCCTCAATGTTATAGCCACGCCCCCTAATGCTGATTGGTTACGCGATTGTTGTTGGGGTCACCCGACTAACTTCCAAACCGTGTTTCTACTAACTGCACCTTGAAGTTCTCACTACAGAAATATCGGATTTGTCAATAATGTTTTAAAAATAATACTTGAAGATCAATGATCCTCATTCATAGAAAGTTTCAGGGACATTACTTAATATTATATAGCAGTTGTCTAGTTTCTGCTATTACATCAGGGCTCACTTTTATGTATATATGTATATTTCTTTCTTTGGATTATTTTGATGTACTGAAAATAAAATAATTGTTTTCTTCCATTTTAGATATGAAGACTTCAGATGCAAAAGCCTCTAAGTGCCATCTGAAATTTTCTTCTAAAATTAGCATTTTTATCAAGCTTGTATGTTTATGTTTAGGTATTTCACTTTAATGGCAATGAAAAGGACCTATTAATTGCCATTAGAGTGAAATTACTGAACCTAAACATAGAACATAGCAAATAAATGTTTAAACTGAGATTTTTTACAGTTTTATCCACTAAATTAGCTCATTTCAAATTTGATGCCTGCTACAGGTCTCAAAAAAGTTGGAGGGCAACAAATGGCTGAAAAACCAAGAAATTTTGAAAAGATTCACCTGGGAGAACATCTAGCAAATTAATAAGTTGATTGATATCAGGTCTGTAACATGATTAGCTATAAAAGGGATGTCTTAGAGAGGCAGAGTCTCTCAAAAGTAAAGATTGGCATAAGCTGTCCAATCTGTGAAAGAGTGCATACAAAGATTGTGGAAAACAATGTTCCTCAACATCAAATTGCAAAGGCTTTGCAAATCTCATCATCTACAGTGCATAACATCATCAAAATATTCAGAGAAACTGGAGAAATCTTTGTGCGTAAGGGACACGTTTGAAGACCTTTATTGGATTCCCGTGGTCTTCGAGCCCTCAGACGACACTGCATCACTCATCGGCGTGATTGTGTCATTGACATTACTAAATGGGCCCAGGAATACTTCCAGAAACCACTGTCGGTAAACATAATCCGCCGTGCCATCTGCAGATGCCAACTAAAGCTCTATCATGCAAAAAGGAAGCCATATGTGAACGTGGTCCATTCTTGTTGGAAATCACGGACGCCGTGTCCTCCGGGTTAAAGAGGAGGAAGACCGTCCTGCGTGTTATCAGCGTTCAGTTCAAAAGCCAGCATCTCTGATGGTATGGGGGTGCATAAGTGCATACGGTATGGGCAGCTTCAATGTTTTGGAAGGCACTATGAATGCCGAAAGGTATATGAAGGTTTCCAGATGGTGTCTATTTCAGGGAAGGCCTTGTGTATTTCAGCAGCACAGTGCAAAACCACATACTGCAGCTATTTCAACAGCATGGCTTCGTCGTAGAAGAGTCCGGGTGCTGAATTGGCCTGCCTGCAGTCCAGATCTTTCACCTATAGAGAACATTTGGCGAATCATTAAACAAAAAATATGTCAAAGACAACCGTGAACTCTTCAGCAGCTGAAAACCTATATCAGGCAAAAATGGGACCAAATTCCGACATCAAATCTCCAGAAACTCATTACCTCGATGCCCAGACGTCTTCACGCTGTTTTGAAAAGAAGAGGAGATGCTACACCATAGTAAACACGCCCTGTCCCAACTATTTTGAGACCTGTAGCAGGCATCAAATTTTCAAAAGAGCTCATTTTGTGCGTAAAATTTTAAAATTTCTCAGTTTAAACATTTGGTATGTTATCTATGTTCTGTTGTGAATAAAATATTGGCTCATGTGATTTGAAAGTCTATTAGTTTTCATTTTATTCAAATTTAAAAAAACGTCCCAACTTTTCCAGAATTCGAGTTGTATACTAACAAAAATGTACTATCTTTAAATATATAAAAAGTATATTAGCATCATATTTTGACAATACATATTTTAACACAATTTAAAACAATTGTACTTTAGTATATTTTAGAAAAAATATATTTTAGGAAAATATACTTGAAGTGTAAGTTCAGTTTATGTTTTAAAAGTGCATTTATTTGCACTTTATAAAAATATACGAGGTATATTTTAACTGTGTGCTGAAAATTATCATTGTAACAATGCATAAAGTATATTTAAAAAATACTTTATTTAATATCCTGAAGTTGTAGTGTATCTAAAGCTAAATTCGAGTATT
>RJVU01051626.1:7619-26690 GCA_003731715.1 Anabarilius grahami | reverse complement strand
AAAAAAAACTATATTAAGTTACAAGTGATCAGTCCGATCAACTGATCTACACAATGATCAATCAATATTGGAATGAAATGTTTTGATGTTTGACCTGAGAGAATGTTCACATTCAAACTGGATTGAGTCTGAATCAGTGTTTTATTAGTTAATTAGTGTAACGCCACGCCAGCAGAGGGAGGCCTCGCCTGAGTACAGACTGTGTCTCACTCCCTCTGCTTCTACTCTTACTTCCTGTTTGTTCAGTAGTTCAGGGTGTGGCTGTGTACTTGCCCTTTGCGAAGTATTGCCAGTTTATCTGCCTTACCGAGCGTTTTTCTCTACTCCTGCCTGTTTGCTTAGTGCAGGGGTTCTCAACCTTTTGCAAGCTGAGCCCCCCCAAAGCTGGTTCATTGCAGTTGGGGCCCCAGTGCCCATTACTAGGCTATTGCTATAATTGTGAATTGGCACCAGACCTCTAATATTAATTTATGCTTTACTATTGTTATTATTAATAGACCTAATAGTAGGCATCATCTGCATTTTTTACAGAAGCTTGCAGGTAGGTGATGTTAATGTGAGACCTGAGCCTGCTTTGCCTTGCAAAAATCCTCAATTCTTGGCTCAATGTTTGATAAACATAGCCTCAAATCATCCTCGATTTGTGCACGATTGCGGTATTTCGTTTTGAGTGCAGTCATTTTTGAGAATCCTGCCTCACACAAATATGTCGACGTGAAAGGAAGGAGAATCTTCAAGGCAACGTCACAGAGTTGAGGGTATTCCTGCATCAATGCTGCCCAGAATGATGAAAGAGGGCAGGAGCTAAAGAGTTCCTTCAGTCTACTGTCACTCTTCAGCTCAATAAGCTGTTCCTGCATATCAATTGATAGCTTGTTTGCTGTGCACACAAACGGATCTCGAACCCACGCAAAAGAGCGATAATCCTCTTTAAAGTATGTCGCAAATTGTTTTCTCATTGCTGACCGGTGCTCAGACGCTGATTGAAATAGGCAGGAGAAATCGTGTGACGTGCCTGCATCAGTAATAAAGGCTGGGGAACATGTCGCAGTTCCCTCGACTGATGCGGCCATGCCAGAGGTCTAGTTTTTGTGTGAAGGCGTGCACTTTGTCTGCAAGGAGCAAAATATGAGTTTCGCGGCCTTGCAAAGACAGGTTGAGGCCATTCAAGCGGTCAAATATATCGACCAAATAGGACAGAGACGCAAGCCACATAGTGTCATCCAGATGCTTCGCCAGATCTGATTTGATTTCTGTCAAAAACCACTTCACCTCCTCTCGCAGCTCATACAACCGCTGTAACACCCGCCCCCTGGAGAGCCGGCGAACTTCAGTGTGCAGAAGCAGCTGTTCGTGCCCTGACCCCATCTCCTGGCAGAGGACCCCAAACAAGCGAGAGTTTAGCGGCCGTGATTCGATGAGATTTATCACTTTCACGGACTGGTTCAGCACGGAGTCAAAGAGAACCAGCATTTTTTTAGCAGCTAGTGCTTCGCGATGGACCATGCAATGTGTCCATTTCACAAGTGGAGCTACTTGCTGAACGCGAGCAGCTAGGCCACGCCTGCGCACCATCCGTGCATAGGCCAACGCATCGGTCCCAAGCCAAACCATTTTCACGGATAAAAATATCAAGGACATTGAAAATGGCTTCTCCTGTAGTGTGCGACTGAAGAGGCCGGCAAAACAGGACATCCTCCTCAATCGCCTTGTCCCGCAGATACCTGACATAGGTGAGGAGCTGTGCCTGCCCAGCAATATCAGTGGATTCGTCCAGATGCGAAGCGCGTAGAAAGGACTATTTTTTACGAACTCTATCAGTTACTCTCTGATATCATTGGAAGCAGAACTGGCTTGTATCCAATGGCAGGGAGTTTCTCAAGCTGCAATGAAATGACAACATTGTGCATTTGCTGTTTAAAGTAATAAAAAAACAACAGCAAAAATAACTAAGAATAATAATTATCGAGAAACTATAACATTATTAATGCCAGCATCCAGGTTAATGTTCAGGATATTTAACTTCATGATGAGTTTAGCTTTTGTGTACCAAGTATGTGCAAACAGGAAAGGCTCATGCAGTAGAAGCAAAAACCAACTCTTCTATTTAGAAAAACAGCAAAAACATGAATCTTGACACCATGAGGGTACAAGAGAGCTTTTTGCAACATTAGTAGTTCGGGATTAGCACCTACATTGATAGGATTGTGTAACCACTGTGCAAATGGACAGTGACAATCTATAGATTTATTAAACAAATAAAGGCAGAAGCTTTGTGATTATATGACCAAATGAGTGAATGCTGCATGTATATTTACACTTGACGTGTGTAAACTGTAAAATGCTTTAATGAATGTAGTAGTATGAATGCAGTCCATTTGTTATTTCTCGTTCACTTGATAAGAAAGTTTATTATATTGCACCTGTGATTTTGTCATAATGCATGCCTGTATTTGTTATGAACTCAGAATTACATTGAAAAACACGGCTGCGTGTGCTTTATATCACTTCATATATAAAGTGCAAGAGTAACTGTGAGTATGCAATGTTACGTTGTCAATTAAGTCATGAAATAAAAGTAAAGCACTAATAAATCCCGTAACTGGTACGTGTTACGTTGTGTGTTAGCTGGGAAGGATTTGCATGCAGGTGATGTTCATTTTATAAGCAGCAGTTTCCATGTTTCATTAACGGTTCATGTTAGTATTGTGTATTTACCATTAGAACTGTAGTTTCTGTAACCCTAAAATGAAACATTATTTGTAATATTATTTTGTATATTTTTAAATTACTCTGGTGGCAAAACTTACCAACTTTATTGTATTAACAAAAACTAGTTTGGGACTGCTATTGGGATACAAGCAGTAGTACAAGTAGTACAAAGCACACAGTCCATCTCTCTGTGAACATCAGATTGCACAGCTTTACTATGACCACATTCACTGCTGCTTAAAGCACAAGCACTGGGAGTAGAAGTACAGGCATATTGTGCTTTTCAACTTCAACATTAGAGTGCACATGTTGGGGCAATCAGGAACTGCTTCTGGCCTCACACATGGACTTTTCTGCAGCATTGTCTACAAACTGTACATTTATCATGACTTGACCACACATATCAATCTGCAGTGTTTCATGGCCAAGTACTTTTGAAACCAATTCATTGGAGTCATGCCTACCACATGTTGGCAAACCTAACAGGTTGCAGAAATTGTCATGGTCCATGTGAATTTTCTTGTTTTGTGCTCCTATTTCGACTGATGTGTCCACGTAACAGAGATGTCACTTTGGAAGTTTTACAGAAAGCTCTGCAATTTTCACATCGAGTCATATTGGTTTCCAGATAAATTATGGAAAGTACGGAATTGTGGACACAAGTACTGAATTCTGATTTCCGTGTCCACAATTTCTCCTACAATACTTTCTCGTTCACCTTGTTCTACTTCTGCTGAACTACCACAGTCATTAACAAAGAAGGTGTCTGTTTGAACAAGTGTACAGACACGTCTGTAAGCTCATACCAGCTACCTATTTCCAATGAACGGTCACCCCACACTGTTAAGAAGATTTTTTTAGCATGGTCTGCAACGGTATATGTCAGCCTCTGCTGGCTCCTAGTGACAGTTTGCTTCTGAGAAAGTAACTGCAAGACCTTCACCTTCACAGACACCTTAAAAATGGCCTAATGGATAGAGAGTTGGACTTGTAACCCAAAGGTCATGGGTTCGAGTCTCAGGTCCGGCAGGGATTGTCGGTGAGCGGAGTGAATGTCCAGCGCTCTCCCCACCCTCAAAACCATGACTGAGGTGAGACCCTTGAGCAAGGCACCGTACCCCCAACTGCTCCCCGGGCGCCGCATCACGGTGTGTGTGTTCACTGCTGTGTGTGTGCACTTGGATGGGTTAAATGCAGAGCACAAATTCCGAGTATGGGTCACCGTACTTGGCCACGTCACTTCACTTTCACTTTCATAATTTTGCTATATATACACACACACACACATTTTTAATAATAAATTGGTAATGGTAATAATTTTATCGAAATATTGTATGTATATTAGGGCTGTCAAAAGATTAATCCTGAATGAATCCAAAATAAAAGTTTGTTTACACATTATGCGTGTACTGTGTGTGTATATATATATATATACACACACACACACACACGTTCATATACAATTTATTATATATATATACACACACACACACATACATACATATACATACATACGGTAGTCAACATTTGAAGTGTATAAAAAAAGTTAAAAGGTGTCCTAAGAAGAAAGTTTTACGACAACTTTGATAAGGTGTTGATCCACTTCAAATATTGACTGGTTATGATGATGAATTGAAAATTGGGTCTGTGCATTTATTTATTTTTTTCATTTTCAAAGATTTTGCTATTGTTTGTTTTTCATCTTTTTACATATGTATTTGATAATAAACAGGCAATAGACCCCTTAATCGCCTACGTCACTGTGACGTCACCGCTTTAGCTGGAGGCAGAACATAAGAAGAACTCATAGCAGGCGTGCTAAAACTTTGACGTTTTGACTTTAAAATGTCGTCTTGTTGTGTTTTTGGCTGCCAGAATAGAAGGAACAGCACTTTTGGTTCAAAACTAAAGTTTTCAATGAAATCTTTCCCTCAAGAGTAATACATTCATGACTTCAAAACATATTAATTAGGATTTATAACAGTGGTTGCAGCAAACTATAAATTGTTGTCTATTTACTGTTAGGTTAAAACTGACATGCAAGTGCAGTTCGCCGTTAAAATTGTACTGTTGTCCCGATTTACGATCACCCAGGTGTGGCACATGTCACCCTTCTTGCCTTGCCTCTGGCTAGGCAACACCTCTGACCGCACCACACAAAGATCTGTACGTAAATTGTTGTATTGTAATGTCTGAACGTGACCATTAATAACATAGTTGTAGGCATCCAGGGATTTATATGCCCGTAGCTTTTCTCGGCTGTAAACACTTGGTGACTCGATGAGGTAAGTGTAGATGTCTGGCCACTCCACCCTCGGCAGCCCCGTCAAGTCTTCATGCCACTCCCGTGGCCGTATGGCATACAGGTCAGGCAGCCTGCTTCCATCCGCGAGAGTTAATTTACAAAAATAGCTGTCATGGTCCCGCAGACTCAGTGACTGTACATATTCGGACAGTTCCGAACCTTCTTCTGCATCCATGTTTAATAAATCCCTCCTAAAACATTCTAGCTTACTCTTGTCAACATTGCGTCCAGCGCCTCTTTTTGCCTCCAGCTAAGCCCCGCCCACCAGGAAATGTTGCAATGTTTACAAACTTTTAAGGGGTCTATAGTAATAACTATCTTAAATTATTTCATGTATATATATTTATTTTGTAGTAGGATCTAATGTAGTGAGACAGTGATATTTTTAAGACACACATGATGTCATCAGCAGCCTCATATATCCATCATTCCTGGGCAGAGGTTATCACTTATACGTTGATCATTTCTATATAAAGCTTTTTGAAGACGTGTATGCCAATGGCTTTGTGGCATGTGGTACATTCCGTGATTCACGCAAGAAGGAACCCAAAACAAAGAATGATCAGACATCAAGAACAGTTGTTCATGAAATGGATGGACACGAGAGAAGTGTCGATGTGCTCCACCATACACCAAGCTTTTGATGGAGACACTGTCACCAGAAACGTGCACAGCGAGGAAAACAAGAGGTGAAAAAACATCACAGCACCTCGCTGTGTGGTTGACTACAACAAATACATGGGTGGGGTTGATCTTTCTGACCAGCTTCTCCAGTACTACTCGGTGCACAAAAGGTCCAACAGATGATACAGGACACTTCTGTACCACTTCATTGACACTGATGCAACCAACAGCTACATTTTTCACACAGATGTGTCAGACATCAGACACTGTGCCAGATCAGGGAGGAGTTGTCTGCAGAGCTATGTGGAGTCAGTGATGTGCCTCCCAGAGCACCACAGTGCTTACCTGAGTCACTGGCCTGTGTGGATGATGATGATGATGGTGAGGAGGAGGAGGGAAGTTCCTCATTTGAGAGACTGAGGTCAGCAGACACAGCAACGAAGGGGCGCCGGCCCTGTGTGCTTTGAAAGTGTGCACAGTGTGATGTGGCACTGTGAAGATTATTTGAACCATTTGTTCATTAGCACACAATTTAATCACCATAAATCGATTTGATAGCACTAATGTATTTTTTTTTTTTAAAAGGTGCCACGGTGTAGTACATATTTTTTTTCTGTTTTTTCCATTTCTTGACTATTACCTGGAAAGGTGATGCTCTTCTCTCCTATTGCTGCCCTCTCTAATTTATTTTTAACTGTTGGACTCGGTACAACATTCCTTTCTTCTGGATAGGCAAAAAAACGATGGGTGTAGGAAACACTTCTATATCTTTTTGCTGAAGGTCCAGCAGTGTTGGGACGTTTAGGCAGACGGCCCCCTGAATACGGTGCAAACGATCTCAACTTGTGCTGCAATAAAATGGACATAAATTATGAACAGAATATATTTTAATAGTTTGTATTTTATTAAATGGACTGTTTAATTCAGGGTTGCCAACGGTCTATTTACCAGGATTTAAACACATGCGAATGCGGGAAAACTTTTCTTCTTTTTTCTCTCTCTTTTTTAATGTGGGAGATCATGTGAGGACATTGATTTTGCTGTCTCACATTTGCTGAACTCTTGACCTGCGAATTCGTATCACGTGACCAATACCGATCACCGATCATTTTGCATAGATTATTTATGATTTACAGTGTTTTTCAATCTATATTCTGGCATGGTGCAATCTCCTTTTCTTTAGAGATGATGAACTGACTTTAAAGGATATCTTGTTCTCTCCTGGGATGGCATTTCAAGCGACATGATCAGTTTTAACATCAAAGTGTGTGCGGGAAGAAACTGAACGGACCATGAGACATCCACATTTCCTAACTTCAAAGACCATTGTCGTTAGATTTACAGATGATGTTGGCATTCCTGAAGGTGCAACTGACCAAGGGTGTCCAAAAAGTGAATCCTTTAGTCTTATATGACTTATAGACTTATATCCTTCTGCAACTACAGTAGAATGTTCAAGGGTGTAAAGGATAAGAAAGTCTTAACATGTAACCTTGCTGGTACTGAGAAAAATGTCACAGAATTATTCCAGTTAGTAATTCAATTGCGATTTTAAAAGTCTTTTTTTTTCATGTCTCTCTTTATCTATTTATTTATTTTTTGTTTAGAGCTCTAAATAACATATGAGGGCAGTTGGCAGATGTCGACTCTGCTGTGTGTGTGTGTGAGTGAGAGAGAGAGAGAGAGAGAGAGAGAGAGAGAAAAAAACATGCTGTACACATCTAAATCTGTATTGTAAAATAATTTAACACAAAGTTTTAAACAGTTCATTTTTTTATTTAAAGTTGGCATATACTGTGCTGACAATGTTTGCACAAGGTAATTACAATTTGTATTCATTCTATTAATAAATACAATTAAGGTAATTAAAATAATTTGTAAAGTATCATCATTATTATCAGCACCATTATTAGCAGTATTATCATTTTATTATCATTTACATTTAGAAATTGCAGTTGCAGTAACATCATGCGCATGCACATCAGTCCAGCTCTATGTTGTTTGGTTGTAATGCAACTTAGCATGTTTTTTTGAAGCTCATGTGCACAACCTTGCGGACAATTTCCAGAGGTTTCACAATCATCACTGTTGCAGTTGGCACCACTTCTTTTATGTGGGATGGAGAGCCCTCAGACACAAAACCAGCAGTTGCAGTTTGTAAAAGCTGAACTTGGATCAGTGGATTGTTTTTGTGATCATGTATGATATTTACAATTGACTCAATCTTTCCAATACAACCATTTCTTAGTTGAACTGTAAAACTGTTGTGTTTGTAGTCCTTTCCATATTTCTCTGTAGTTAACAGTTGTCCATTTACAATGGCTCTGTCATATATCTCTGCAGAGTACTCATCTTCTTCAGAGAGAACACAGACTGGGAGCATTAGGACCTTATCCTTGTGAACTAGATCTTTTTCTCGAGAGCATCCCAACAAAACAAGACCTTCCAGCTTCTGTGCCTTGGCAAGAGGATAAACTCCTAGCCAGTTATTGACAAGTTTGTCCACCCTATTTGAGACATCTGCGCTAGTCGTTGTTTGTTTCAGTAGTGTTGGAATTGACTGAAGTATTGAATTGTCGTGCAATTTGAGATGGAATGTAATTTGTTCCATGACACAACCTCTTCCATTTTTGCTTGTGGCCCTCAAATGAAAATACAGAAGTACACCAAAGAGGTCCAAACATCTTGACAGAGACTCAGCTAAAGCTGGGACATTGTCACTTTGCAAATTGCCTGTATTTTGACAAACATAATAGAAAAAGGCAGGCATGGTCATGTAATAATTTATTTACAGATTACAGTTGTTAAAGAGGCAGTTGTAGTGCCAGAGATGTCTGCCTTCTCTACAATATTAATAAATGATGGGTCTTTTATTTGGGGTGCTCAGTATCAAAACAGTTTTATGCTTAATCATAAAAAGATCTTTAATTTTCACTTTTAATGAAAAATAGCATTTTAACTTTTAAACAGAGCATAAAACATTTAAACTGGAAACGTTAGTTGCAGCCTTAATCCTGAAGCAGACATTTCTGTAAGTACATATAGAAATAAAAACAGTCTGCTTTTTCTCTGATCACTTTCAAAACACCAGTGTTTCTATATATTCTCTGGATGAGAATGTCACCTTGGGCTGAAACTACAAAATCACACCAGTTCATTCCTGTGATGAGCATCTGCCCCTGTACTTGCCAGTGTTTCTTTTAGCTCCATCTTGCCTGAATTCATATTTAGGTATGGGCAGTCAACGTAGCTTTTGACATTTGGGCATTTAATCTCAATCAACCCAAACTGACACGGCTGTGCAGGGTCAAAATTAACCGGTCTGGAGACGCCCCTAGCCAAGGAGCATCAGGGTGAATTACCAATGCACAGGGGTAGTGGTTGACCCTTTTAATTTGGCAATACTCCCAGATTGCATCTGCCTCCAATGTCACATCTCCTGATGACATCTGGAAATCTGTTCTACCTCTTGTCCACAAAAGCAGCAACTTTTTCATTACCCCAAGACAGCTCTGGTCCATATAATCAATAGGGAATGATTTTATCATGTCAATCGGGAGGACAGAGAAGGGTGAAATCTGCTCTTCTTGGTGATGTTCAGGTTGCCAGCACTCCCTGAATGATTAATCTGTCCTCATGGTCAGGTTATTTGTCTCAGAATATATCATCCGGCCATCCCAGGATCCCCTCTGGTTGCATCTGTCACACCCATAATATCCAGAAAACTGCTTTACACACTTGACCATTGATTTTGCAGGAGCATCGCAGGTAACACATCTTACTTGGATGTTTAAGCGTCTGCCTCCCCAGGTCAGACCATCCTGGATTAGCTTTGCCAATTCCTGAACCGTGTCATTAACAAAGTTCGGTGTTTTGGGTTTGGATGCAGCAGTGGATATGCACAAGGGGAAAATGCATTCAGGTGACAGGTTTATGGAACAGAGAACTGGCCAGATGGATAGGTTTGAACTTTTAAATAATGGTAGCCCATCAATATTTATGGACAGGTCAAGTGACTGCAGATCGTCTGTCACAGCTGCAGGATATCTGGTAAGATGTCTGGAGAGCTGATCTGCTAAATTAAATTGTACACTCTTGACACCATCTTTGGTAGTATGTTCATACTGGTTCTGGTTTCCAAAGAGTGTCCTTGCAGTATGGGGGAGTTCTGCATGCCCATGTCTTTTGAGTATGTTTAAGAGAGCATCTACAGCATTATGCTTGACTTGAAACGTACATGCCCATTCAGAAAGTTCTTCCCTGAGCTTGGGTGTAAGATCTTGTTCACTCTCAGAACTTGACAGGGCTGGATCTGGAAATATTCCAAGAATTTCCTCCTCAAAGTGCTGGTTGTGACTGTCACTTTCAGCAACTCTGACCATCTCAACTGATCTGTGAGTTTTTTTGTTGGCTGCCTTTTGTGCCCTTGACACTCTAGCCCAGATTTTGTTGTACTGCCTCCTACGCTCTCTGGATGTCATCAAACTACTGTACTGGTGTCTCTGCCAATAATTCAATAAATTATGTTTTCATTATACTTCCAGATTTAATCTGGGTTTTTTTTCTTTCTAAAACTACTAGTATCAACTATATAACTTGATTTGGTACTGAACTTACCTTTTTGGATGACATATTTGGCAGAAGTACAAAGGCTGAGAAAATAGAAATAAACATTAATTAATACATATACATTAAACTATTTAAAACACAATAAATTAAAAAGCTGCTCTTTTCCTCAGATGTACCCCCAACTCATCACCATACTGTCATACAGTGCTTTTGTTTTTTTAAAGATTCAGGTGACACTTTACAATAAGGTCTTATTCGTTAATGTATAAATTAACATGAACTAATAAACAATACATTTCCGTTCCTCAGATGAGACGTTAAACCGAGGTCCTGACTCTCTATGATCATTAAAATTCCCAGCAAATTTGGCCAGGATGTCGGGGTTACACCCCTACTCTTTTCGAAGGACATCTTGGCCAAATTTGTCTATTGGCCTCTGACCATCATGGCCTTCTAATCATTCCCATACACTGATTGGCTTCATCACTTTGTCTCCTCTCCACAAATAAGCTGATGTGTGTTGGGCGTTCTGGCGCAATATGGCTGCCGTCACATCATCCAGGTGGATGCTGCACATTGGTGGTGGTTGAGGAGATTCACCCTTCAATATATAAAGAGGGCGGGTACAGAAACCCCTTTGAAAGGTAAGATCTTATTTAATTTAAAGGTTAAAACGAGTTCAGTTATCATTATTGTTTTCTTTACTATGATTCAATAGTCTTGACTAATTATGCGTCTCGAGCTACTGATTGTACGATCTCGCGCTATGTATCTCGCGCACTTCACCCGCAGCGTACATTATATGGATGAAATGTTAATATATTAATACATTTACTTACCACAAATGTAACCGTGTATAGTTCCCGCGAAGAAAGTGGTGTAATTGACCTGCGACGTACTAAACGTAACGTTTCTATAAATTTACTAAAACACGAGAACTATCCTTAACCTATGAACGCGAACACTTAAAAAATTAAACAAGTATAAATATATCTACAAACCTAGTATAAACTAACTAATCTTATTAAAAAACATGTATGAACAGTATACACACAACTTAACTCTACACTAAATACTACGAAAACTACAAACCTTAACCTAACTTATCAAACTAACGTTACACTAACTAATATAAATACTATAAATAGTAACGAAAACTTATCACGGTAAAGTTGGTTTTATATTGGACATTCGTTTGACATTCGGCTTGGAAAGTTAGGGAGCGTCTCTAAAGTGCAAAATGGACGGAAAAAAACAACAAAACAAAAACAAAAAACAGCAATATTTGTCTCTCCGGCTATAAAACAGATTAAGCGTTATGCAAATATAGAATAAAAGATGATTAACACGAAAAAAGTTTTGGTACAAAAACCACATAAGCTTAATTTTATAAAATGTATTCATTTTTAGTATATTAACCACGTGTAAGAACATTAGCAATACATTCAGACAGATACACACACGTGTCACAAACCATATATATAGTTTTGTTTATGATTTTTTATATAGGACATTGTAAACAGAAAAATAACCTGCCATGAGCGGGACTTGAACTCGACTCTTTCAGACGTCCTGATCACAGGCTAATGCACTACCACTACACCACAAAGACAGCTTGTTAGATTCTGTAACGTATACACTCAAATTCCTTGATAATGTGCCCTTACGAAAATTGTTAGTAATATTCTAATTTTATGGGACATTGTAAAAGGGAAAATAAGCCAGAGTAAGAAGATGAATTCAACTTTGACCTGGATTTGAACAAGGGTTTTTGTGAGAAGTCCCGATCATAGGCCAACGCGCTATCATACCATGTTAACATGTAATAAACTTACTACTATGATTTCAAAAATTAATATAATGTCTTCACATACATTTTCTATCATACATGACTCGGATTGTGACAATGGACTATATGCACAGTTACTTCCTGGTTGTCGTTAAGCCAGCTCGGGCATTTCCGGTGAACTGTTTGCAGTTCTTTCTGTACTCGCTGTACATCGACATAAAACCATCAATGGTTGACTTTTTGATGTTGTATTCTTATTTTAATGCAGTTATTACATTGACCTAATTTGCCAATAAACCAGTTTTATTGATTGCAATAAAGACGAAGCTATTGGGACTGTTAAAAAACAGTGTCTGTAATTAGAAACACACACGCATTTTCCCCCAGCACTTCAAATGTTATTTTTAATGTGATGACCACAAACATTATTTGTTCATCCTTCTGAGATTGTCCCCATTGTAAAACCGAACGTTTAAAAATTAAGGAAATTCAACATGTGATAGAAAACACTTATTTAAAAATTAAAAAGACAATAATTACCACTTCAACCAGCAGGTGGCGGCAAAATAGCATTTATTTGCGCATATATCAGCCATTTCCTCTAATCATTTTTTACTTAGTTTCTGACTAAATATTAAACATTATAAAATAACTAGGTTTAAAAATACATTTTGTCAATGTGAAGTATGAAATCTTAACAAAATCTTAAGCAAAACAATAACTTTTCTTGTGAATGAATGACACAGAGCACCGCGCTTTCCCTTTAATCCCAGCAGCTGTCAGTCAGTGCTGCGCAATATCATGATTGCAGCACAATTGTAAAAACACACATTTTATTCAATGAATCTAACTAAAGAGCACAATAAATATTTTATTTTTGAAGCTTTTTTTCACATAAAAGTGTGAAAACTGATGGTTGAATTGAATTTAGCCGAGGAGGAACACTGAGGTACATCTTTATTTATTTATTTTTATGCTGTCTTACGTTTGAATAACTAAATTAATGCTATGCCTGACTATTTAAGCTACTATATTCTGATTATAAACTAAGTATTACACTACTGATGCTCAACACACCAGCAAATTACATCTCACCGGAAGTTTTCCAGCTGGCTTAAATTAATGCGGAAGTTCTAAAGAACACTCCGTGCATATAGTCCATTATATCGTTTTAATGCTTTAAATTACTGTTTTGTTATACATTTCTAAAATAATGTGTATTTGTGACACTAAAACATATGAAGATGTTTTTCTTTTCTTTCTTTTTTTTTGCTGTCGATACATTATAGGCCAGTATTATAGCCTATAACTACCATATAACGTACCGCCTACATCAAAACTTTTTTTAATAAATGACTATAAAAAGTAAGCCGTAACTATTGCTAACAAAAAACATTATTATTTTTTTGCTAATAATTGATATCATTGTACCTTTTTGTTACCTGGCTTAAATTAGAAATAAATGATCTGCACCGGACGAGACCGTGAGTCGCTGGCTGGCCTGGTTGCGTTAAGGTAACACTGTTGTCATGGATACAATCAGCTGAAGGCAACAGATGAATGTGAATGAGGAGACTTTAGAGTTTGAACACCTTTGGATTAATAATTATATATATATATATATACATATATAATATTATTATTATTAATGAATAAATGTATTCATGTTCGTTCAATTGTATGTAAATATGTATGCATTTAATTATTTATTTATTTAGAAAATGAGCAAAACATGGGTTCTGGTGGAATGGAGGGAGGAGCCTCCCACCTATGATATTGTCCCTAAAAAGGACATACTAAAAAAAAAGTTTGAACCTGGAGATGTTGTGGATGTGGCTTATGAAGAGGAAAGTTCCCCAGCCACAGTTATAGATATTGATGGTAAAAGTTCAGCAAACAAGACTTAATCATGATATAGAAAATATGTATTTCCTCATTTATTTTTGTCCCTTCAGAGAGCAAAGATACCCTCAGGAGGAGGATGTTTAGGCTAGAGGGGAAAAGAAAAAATCAGCCATGTTTGCAAAAATGATGTAAAAAGATATGACACTAATATTGTGTGTCCATCTTTAGACCATCCACCGAAAGGACAGTATGTTAATGCAAGAGATTAACAGCATGGAGAGTCAAGCTGAAGAGCATTCAAGCCGAGAAACTCAACTTGAGAGAGAAATTCTCAAATTAAAAAAAGAAAATGAGAATCTAAGAGCACTTAATATAGCTCTGCAACAAGGTATTATTTTTTTTCTTCATGTATTTCTGTCTATTCATCTATATATTAATTTATCAGTCAGTGTGGTTGTCTGTTAGTAATCATTTATTTTGTATTTTTTAAGAAATTGAAAGTGCAGCATGAACCAGGACACTCGTCTTGTTGCTCAACAACCACAAGATTCAAGTCAGAAGAATCCCCATGAAAAGGTGAATACAAATATATTAGTTTGTTTATATAGCCTATATTCACGTAAAGTGTTGTGCAGAAGTCGTAGAAGGCATGTTAACAGCTACTTTTGTAACAAAATACACATTTGATATGATCACCCCCTTGACTATAAAACAGCTGGCACACTAAAACAAAATATATCACTTTTTTGTTGAAGAATCTAACAAGCCTAACACTTTTGCACAGTATGTAGTCAAAGTTATATGCTTTTAGATACAGTGTCCCTAACTTTTTTTCTTGACAGACACAGGGGCTAGGAATTAGTTCAGCTGTACTGACAAGTTGTGGACGGGGGGGCACATCATGTTCTGCCATGGTGAAAGATCTGGCAGTGGCAGTGTTTGGGAGAGAGACACTGGCCACACATGGGCTGTCTGGAAGGGCTGGCAAAGCTAATACAGGCACTTTGGCAAAGCCAGCTCTTGACCAGGACAAAGTTGTAATGATCCTAGGTGAGAAAATGTCCTGCTTTTTTCTTTACGCAAACATGATGTTGCAGTTATAGTGCAAAATTGTAATAATGTTATCACATATGATAAGTTGAATTGCATTTACAGACACAGTACAAAAAAAGTTCCCAGATGTTCCAAAAAAGTTCATCAGGGCAGCACTAAGAGAAAAGTTAAATGATGAGCACAAGTTACGAGTAAGGTAATAATTTGTCATACACACAACACACTCGCTCATGCTCTTTCTCTCTCTCTCTCTCTCTCACACACACACACACACGCTCATGCTATCTCTCTCACACACACACACACACACACACATGCTCATGCTCTCTCACACACACACAAACAAATTTTTAAATTTCTCTTTTTTTCTTGTTTTTCAGGAAAACAGTGTAGAGGCTTCATTTTGGCTGTGAATTGGTCTCTGCTTCGCTCTGCTCTTACAGTTTCAATAAATACAATAAATAATTTGTGAAAATGCATTGTTTGTTGTGAAGTTATTCCTCCTGCATTAATCCTACAGAAGACATAAGAAGACCTGTATAATTGCATATATATCCACAACAGTCCTGCAGGAACTTTGAATATTATATTTTAAAACCCTGCAGGGATATAATTCCTGCAGGCATTCCTTCATAAAATTCCTGCAGGTATTCCTTCAGGAAAATGAGCTGAAAATCCTGTAGGAAATCTGCATAATATTCCTGCAGGATTCCTGTAGGTTATTTTTGTAAGGGGCCACTGACAAGAATAAATAAAACAAATCAGTGTTGGTTGAATATGTTTAAATTCAGTTAAATAGTCTATTGATAACACTTAAACACTCTTTTTCATGTGTCCTTTTTAAAACAATGTTTATTTATTAAAATAATATTTTAAAGTATTTAAGGAAGATATTAATGTATTATATACTCATTATTATTATTCCAACCATCTACAAATAACTCAACCTAATTTACAGTTGACAACAAATATACAAAAATATAACCAGATTTTTAAAAAGTATCCAAAGAGTGATTTAATATAAGTTGTATTTATATTGAAGATTCTAATATTTTAGATTGTAGTTTTCTAAAGGAGTGCTGTTTATACTATTTATATTTTGTATATATTTATATACTATTAAATTTTGTTGCTGCTTGAAAAAATGGATTTAGGGACCTTAAAAATGCTTGAAAAGTGCTTAAATTAAACTCTTCAAAATCTGTACAAACCCTGACTATGAAAAGTGATTCTTCATATATTAAAAAATGCATAATCTAGCCTATATGCTCCTACATCCTGTAAGTTCATGAATGATTAAAAATGAAAATGTGAATAAAAACGAAAGCTATTAAATGTCTTATAATTAAAATATGAAAATTAAAATAGAGCAATAGATTAAGGTGCAATTTTTACGACCATATCCATCAAAATAAAGGACAATGTGAAAGTCTTACGCAACCACTGGTTTAGATGTACGTTAATATGAAATTCTATTCTTAGCACCATGCTAGTCTACCGTAGCTTTGCCCATTAAGATAGAAATAATGCTAAAAACATTATTGTTCTCCCACTTTCTAACCCTAACACAACAACTTATATTTTTTCTGTATTCAAAGCTAAAGCGAAGTTCAGCATACCCCCTGAGACAAACATGTATGTGCTGGATGACAGTGGAACAGAGGTTGATGAAGAGGTCTTCAGCGACATCTTGGAGGAAAAAGCAGACATCCTGTGGACCATTGTTAATGTTCTTTCAGTTTCTGGTAAATGGTTGTACAACTACGGTGTACATTGCAGGGTAACAATACCAATGTGTTAACATTGTAATTTATTTGCTATCACAAAACCAAAACAGTAGCTTCTCACCAATCTCGTCCGATTTGTGCTTTCTCTGTTTCTCAGGGCATGTCAAAACTTCTCCAGGGCCCCAAAAATCCTCAGACCCCAGAGGGTTAATGTATCATGGCCTAAACTGCTTAAAGTCTGGCCACATTAACTACCAAAACTCATGTTATTTATAGATGGCAAAGAAAAAAGTTTCCTGTAAGCAGTCTCACCATGCCTTTTTTTAACCTCTCCTCACTTAAACCTGTGGAAACACTGACTGAAATATTTTTTTTAAAATGATGATCTTTTTGCCCTTTTCAGACTCTCCCATCCAGTCCTCGTGCACAGACACCTTGTCACTATCATCACCCTCATCGGACAGTGATGCTTCTCTGATGTCCCCAAAAAGACAGCGCATTGATGACGCCTTTGTGATGTCCCCAAAAAGTCTACATACTGATGACAGTTCTTCACAAGCCAAAGAGGTGATGTTTTTTCAGAACATTTCTCTTTATGTTGTAAACATTACATTTACCTGTTACTGTTTCCATAAAATTTTTACCTGTTGTCAAGCTTGTCAAAAGAATTCTGGAACAAAAGCCTGGAGGGGAGAAAATCCTTGCAAAATATGCAATGACAGGAGAGATGAAGGACCGAGCACGCCGTGATCTCGTCAGCATTGTTGTTGCTGAAATGTTTGAAAAGTATGGGTAAGTAAAATGCTTTATGGTGCATGATTTGGTAAAGTGTATATTCATAGTATTCAATTGCAGATTTGGTAGTTGTAATCAAATAGGTGATTATCATTAAATGACAACTGGCCAATGAGCTATGGCCTTGCGCAGATCATAGGTTTTCCGGTGTGTTTTAATACACAACATTTATTCCACAGACATGCTCCCCCTATGGATAAAAGAGCACAGTATGCATTGGGGATAGTAACACTGTTCCCCTCTCTAAAAGATCCCTACTCCAAAAAAGGCTATGTGAGTACATATTTAAAAGTAAGGTTAATCTTAATAAACAAATTAATAATGTTCTGGTGCATTTTAGAAGTCTAACACTTCTTTTCTAAAGATCTCTATTGATTCATGCTGAAACTATTTTTTTATACATTTCCATCTTTGTTGATACTGTCTTTAGGAACACTTTTTTGACTTAGACAGCAATGAGGGCTACAAAAAAACATTTCAGTGAGAAATGGGGTATTGAAGAACCTGTTGAGGTAGCCCTAGGAGTGAGGTATGACATTAGAAGGAATCGAACTACTGGCACATATGATCAAATACAGTAAGTCATTACAAAACTAGAATGTACCGTATTAGTCAAAAGTTTGGACACACTTTCCCATTCTCTTGGATGGATAAGTGTGTTCAAACTTTTGACTGGTACCAATATATATATATATATATATATATATATATTTTAGTACCATATGCTCCACATACAGTAACACATTACTGACTATTAAGGAACTATACTTCACTTCTGTGTCTTTTTTTGGCCTTCTGGCCCTGGGGTCTTGTGGCTTCTGATGAGCCTGTTGTATCGGTGCCAGTAGCTTCTGGAGGTATATTGGTATCGGTGCCATTAGCTCCTGGAGGTATATTGGTATCGGTGCCAGTAGCTTCTGGAGGTCTGATGGTATCGGTGCCAGTAGCTTCTGGAGGTCTGATGGTATCGGTGCCAGTAGTTTCTGGAGGTCTGACGTTAATGGTGCCAGTAGCTTCTGGAGGTCTATTGGTATCGGTGCCAGTAGCTTCTGGAGGTCTATTGGTATCGGTGCCAGTAGCTTCTGGAGGTCTGATGGTATCGGTGCCAGTAGCTCAAGATTCAAGATTCAAGATTTTTATTTGTCACATGCACAATTATATAGAGCATATATAACCAGCAGTGAAATGAGAGTCAGGTCCGCTCCATGGACAGTGCAATTATTAAAGAATACAACACAGATGAAAATATACATAACTATAGCTATGAAAGAATTAAATAAAAGTAAACAATAAAAAAATAAGAATAAAATATATAAGAAAAAAAAAGATGTATACTGTAGAATTAAATATAGAATGGAAAATAATGTGCATGAGAGTAAACTGTAGTCTTAAATATTAAGATACACAGGGATGTGCAAGAGGCAATGTGCATATGTGCATTATACTGTAGTCTTAAATATTAAGATACACAGGGATATACAAGAGGCAAAAGTGCAAACAGGTTAACACTTTCAGTATGTCAATGTGAGGTAGTGAATGATGAATATCTTGCTGATAAAGTGCATATTAAGTGGAAGATGAAGATGTTAAGAGGCTGGTTTAGAGTTTAGGAGCCTGATGGCCTGGGGGAAGAAACTCCTCCTAAGTCTCTC
>RJVU01051596.1:185675-211462 GCA_003731715.1 Anabarilius grahami | reverse complement strand
CCTTGCAGAACATGCAAAAATGTTAATCATTTTAACATAAGGAGGATCATGAAAATTGCATGTTATTTTTTATTTAGTACTGTCCTGAATAAAGTATTTCACATAAAAGATGTTTACATAAAGTCCACAAGATTTAAAAAAAAAAGAAAAAAAAAAGCTGAATTTATAAAAATGACCCAGTTCAAAAGTTTAAATACCCTCGATTCTTTATACTGTGTGTGGTTACCTGGATGATTTACGACTGGTTGTGTTTGTTTTGTGATGGTTGTTCATTTTGTTAAAATGATTAACATTTTTGCATATTCTGGAAGGGGTATGTAAACTTTTGAGTTCAACTGTGTATGTATATAAATATATATACATACAGTTGAATTTATTGNTATTGTATTGTATTACATATATATATATATATATATATAACTGTATATATACAGTGGGTACGGAAAGTATTCGGACCCCCTTAAATTTTTCACTGTTATATTGCAGCCATTTGCTAAAATCATTTTCATTTTTTTCCCTGTGTTAATGTACACACAGTACCCCATATTAGTGACGTGACATGTGGCCAAGTATGGTGACCCATACTCGGAATTTGTGCTCTGCATTTAACCCATCCATGTGCACACACACAGCAGTGAACACACACACCGTGAACACACACCCGGAGCAGTGGGCAGCCATTGCTGCGGCGCCTGGGGAGCAGTTGGGGGTACGGTGCCTTGCTCAAGGGTCTCACCTCAGTCGTGGTATTGAGGGTGGGGAGAGCGCTGGACATTCACTCCCCTCACCGACAATCCCTGCCGGACCTGAGACTGGAACCTATGACCTTTGGGTTACAAGTCCGACTCTCTATCCATTAGGCCACGACTGCCCCATATTGACAGAAAACCACAGAATTGTTGACATTTTTGCAGATTTATTAAAAAAGAAAAACTGAAATATCACATGGTCCTAAGTATTCAGACCCTTTGCTCAGTATTTAGTAGAAGCACCCTTTTGATCTAAGACAGCCATGAGTCTTTTTGGGAAAGGTGCAACAAGTTTTTCACACCTGGATTTGGGGATCCTCTGCCATTCCTCCTTGCAGATCCTCTCCAGTTCTGTCAGGTTGGATGGTAAACGTTGGTGGACAGACATTTTTAGGTCTCTCCAGAGATGCTCAATTGGGTTTAAGTCAGGGCTCTGGCTGGGCCATTCAAGAACAGTCACGGAGTTGTTGTGAAACCACTTCTTCGTTATTTTAGCTGTGTGCTTAGGGTCATTATCTTGTTGGAAGGTAAACCTTCGGCCCAGTCTGAGGTCCTGAGCACTCTGGAGAAGGTTTTCGTCCAGGATATCCCTGTACTTGGCCGCATTCATCTTTCCCTCGATTGCAACCAGTCGTCCTGTCCCTGCAGCTGAAAAACACCCCCACAGCATGATGCTGCCACCACCATGCTTCACTGTTGGGACTGTATTGGACAGGTAATGAGCAGTGCCTGGTTTTCTCCACACATACAGCTTAGAATTAAGGCCAAAAAGTTCTATCTTTGTCTCATCAGACCAGAGAATCTTATTTCTCACCATCTTGGAGTTCTTCAGGTGTTTTTTAGCAAACTCCATGCAGGCTTTCATGTGTCTTGCACTGAGGAGAGGCTTCTGTCAGGCCACTCTGCCATAAAGCCCTGACTGGTGGAGGGCTGCAGTGATGGTTGACTTTCTACAACTTTCTTCTATCTCCCGACTGCATCTCTGGAGCTCAGCCACAGTGATCTTTGGGTTCTTCTTTACCTCTCTCACCAAGGCTCTTCTCCCCCGATAGCTCAGTTTGCCCAGACGGCCACCTCTAGGAAGGGTTCTGGTCATCCCAAACGTCTTCCATTTAAGGATTATGGAGGCCACTGTGCTCTTAGGAACCTTAAGTGCAGCAGAAATGTTTTTGTAACCTTGGCCAGATCTGTGCCTTGCCACAATTCTGTCTCTGAGCTCTTCAGGCAGTTCCTTTGACCTCATGATTCTCATTTGCTCTGACATGCACTGTGAGCTGTAAGGTCTTATATAGACAGGTGTGTGGCTTTCCTAATCAAGTCCAATCAGTATAATCAAACACAGCTGGACTCAAATGAAGGTGTAGAACCATCTCAAGGATGATCAGAAGAAATGGGCAGCACCTGAGTTAAATATATGAGTGTCACAGCAAAGGGTCTGAATACTTAGGACCATGTGATATTTCAGTTTTTCTTTTTTAATAAATCTGCAAAAATGTCAACAATTCTGTGTTTTTCTGTCAATATGGGGTGCTTTGTGTACATTAATGAGGGAAAAAAATGAACTTAAATGATTTTAGCAAATGGCTGCAATATAACAAAGAGTGAAAAATGTAAGGGGGTCTGAATACTTTCCGTATACTGTATGTATGAATGTATGTGAATATTATATATATAATCATTATGATTATTTATATTATTTTAAATAATCCTAACAATTGGTTAATAAATCCAGTTGTATGGAGTTGCAACTTGATTTATGAAGAAAAAAGAGAAGACGATGAATAAATGTGTTTATTTCAGCAGAGAAATTGAACCCAAGACCCTTTTCCATTTGAACACTGCTGTGTGGGCTAGGTTAGTTTTAATTTGGGATTGCATTTTCTGGAGGGTAGCTTTTTGGAATAAATAAGAACCAGGGTGGGATGTGTCTGAATAAACTTGACAGCCATGTTCACTATTTTAAAATGGTAAAGCTTAGAATGGAAGGTTGCAGCCAGTCATTTTTCAGCAGACCTTTCTGATTTTGCATCAGTAAAGTCGAACCAGAGGAAGATCGAGGAAATGATAATGTTTTTGGAAATGGGTCTGTAAAAGTGTGATATTTGAGCAATGCCCAGTTTCTGGATATGTCTCAGGACAGGACATGTGCTGCTGTGCTTTATGATGGAAGTAATTTTCTGCTCCATTGGAGATTGTTGGAGGTGCCAGTATTTGCATATATGTGTGTGTGTATATATATACAGTGCTCAGCGTAAATGAGTACACCCCCTTTGAAAAGTAACATTTTAAACAATATCTCAATGAACACAAAAACAATTTCCAAAATGTTGACAAGACTAAGTTTAATATAACATCTGTTTAACTTATAACATGAAAGTAAGGTTAATAATATAACTTAAATTACACATTTTTCAGTTTTACTCAAAATAGGGTGATGAAAAAATGAGTACACCCCACAACAAAATGTACTACATCTAGTACTTTGTATGGCCTTCATGATTTTTAATGACAGCACCAAGTCTTCTAGGCATGGAATGAACAAGTTGGCGACATTTTGCAAAATCTATCTTTTTCCATTCTTCAAGAATGACCTCTTTTAGAGACTGGATGCTGGATGGAGAGTGATACTCAACTTGTCTCTTCAGAATTCCCCATAGGTGTTCAATTGGGTTCAGTTTAGGAGACATACTTGGCCACTGAATCTCTTTCACCCTGTTCTTCAGAAATTAAACTTTGGCCTTAGATGTGTGTTTAGGATCATTGTCATGTTGGAAAAGTGCACGACAACCAAGGGTACTGAGTGATGGTAGCAACTTCTCTTTCAGTATAGAGCAGTACATCTGTGAAATCATGATGCCGTCAATGAAATGCAGCTCCCCGACACCAGCAGCACTCATGCAGCCCCACATAAGGACACTGCCACCACCATGTTTCACTGTAGGCACCATGCATTTTTTTTTTGTATTCCTCACCTTTGCGACACCATACAGTTTTGAAGCCATCAGTTCCAAAAACATTTATCTTGGTCTCATCACTCCAGTGTATAGAGTCCCAGTAGTCTTCATCTTTGTCAGCATGGGCCCTGGCAAACTCTAGCCAGGCTTTTTTGTGCCTGGCCTTTAGGAAAAGCTTCTTTGGTGGACGGCACCCATGCATGCCATTCCTCTGCAGTGTACGCAGTATTGTGTCACGGGAAATAGTCACTGCAATTTGGCTTTCTACTTCTTTAGATAACTGCAGTGAACTTGCATGCCGATTTTCTTCAACCCTTCTCATCAGAAGACGCTCCTGTCGAGGAGTTAACTTCCTTGGACGACCTGGACGTCTCTGTGAGATGGTTGCAGTTCCATCTTTTTTACATTTTTGTACCACTTTTGCTACAGTATTCTGACTGCTAAGTAAAGCTTTGCTGATCTTCTTGTAGCCTTCAACTTTCTGGTGTAAAGAAATTATTTTCTTTCTCAGGTCTTGTGACATTTCTCTTTCATGTGGTGCCATTGCATTAAATGGGAAGGGGTTTTAACACCCTTTTATAGTCAACTGTCTGCTGGACACCTGTGTAATGAATAATTAGACTCACCTGTGGTTGAATTCTTGTTAAATTAGACAGTTGTAGTCTAAAATTTAGCTTTGCTCCAGAGACTTTCAGTGGGGCGTACTCATTTTTGCATCACCCTCATTTGAGTAAAACTGAAAATTTTGTTCTCTAAGTTATATTATTAACCTTACTTTCATTTTATAAGTTAAACAGATGTTATATAAAACTTAGTCTTGTCAACATTTTGGAAAATGTTTTTGTGTTCATTGAGATATTGTTTAAAATGTTACTTTTCAAAGGGGGTGTACTCATTTACGCTGAGCACTGTAAATCAGCGGTTCAGAGCACCGAAGTCACATGATTTCAGCAGTTTGGCGGTTTGACATACGATCCGAATCATGATTCGACACGCTGATTCATAATGCTCGAAGCTTCCCGAAACAGTGTTTTGAAATCGGCCATCACTAAATAAGTCGTTATTTTGTTTTTTTGGCGCACCAAAAATATTCTCGTCGCTTTATAATATTAATATTGAACCACTGTACTCACATGAACTGATTTAAATATGTTTTTAGTACATTAATGGATCTTGAGAGAGGAAATGTCATTGCTGGCTATGGAGGCCTCGCTGAGCCATCAGATTTCAACAAAAATATCTTAATTTGTGTTCCGAAGATTAACGAAGGTCTTACGGGTGTGGAACGGCATGAGGGTGAGTAATAAATGACATTATTTTAATTTTTGGCTGAACTAACCCTTTAAGACATGTAGAAACACTTGAACACGCTGTTTCTAATTTTTTTAGGAAGCTAAGAAACCACTGAGCATCCACTAATATCGACATATGGATTGTTAAATTCATTCCAGTTTGTTAAATTAAAGCAGTCAGGAAGCTCCTTAATTGTGGAAGTAGTCCGAGTGCCAGCTGTGTGATTTGACTGGTAAACAGTTGTTGCATATCCAAAGCCTTTTGCTTGAGAGGGTATGCAGTGCATATGTATATATGTGTGCAGTTAATAACCAATTCAGTGTCCTTCCTTAATACTGGCACCTTTGGTAGATATGAACAAAATGGAATAGCTCTGCTTTCAGATGTCCATAAATTGCTGACACTGGATTATCATGGCAGCTCTTTACCAATGTAAAGGCTGACCTCAAATAGCTATAAAAGCACTTCCAGCCATTATGTATGTCACATCTGACAGCTTATTGCTTATTGATCGCATGTGAGTGACAAGTTGTGAGAAAACAGCAGTTAAGAAAGCATCTGATTATTTAGCGATGGGAATATGTTTGCACCAGCTCTGCAATCTAGCACTCCAGTCAAGACAAGTCACGTCACAATTATTTATATAGCACTATATACACCATATATTACTTTAAAGCAAGCAGCTTGAAATTCAATTAGAATTACAACTTAAATTTCTAGCACATAAAGCAGCTCTGTGTTCATGCTTCTACTTGCATCTGACCTTGACTAACTGAACAGAAGAAATGAGCCATAGAAGATTTCCACATCAAAGCAGGCATGCCTACATATTACAGACCAATGGTAGTTTGCCAGTCAGAGCAAACTTTTCTGGAAAGTTTGCTTTAGCAAGCTTATTCAAACTCCTGAAATGAACTCCAAATGATTTTGTTTGAAATTATGTCACACCAGTTTCCAATTTCGCTTGATGTACATTGTGCCCTTTATGAAAAGCACTGAAAAATGGAAGCATCTTTTTCCATTGGAGGCTATTTAAAAAGTAGCTGCATTTTCTGATAGAATACATTTGTGCAAATTACATATAAATTGCATTTAGTTATCATTTAAGGCATAAAAAAAGCATAAAATGGATTTTTATTTTCCTTTGTCTGCTGTCAATCAGCTTATATGATTTCTGCAGGATCTTCATGTCACTAAAGACTGCAGTAATATATTTTATAATATATTTTATATTTATATTTTTAATATATATTTTAAAAATAGCTATTTTAAATCATAATATTTCACAATATTACTGGTTTTACTGTATTATATGTAAAAAAAAATGCAGCCTTGGTGAGCAGAAGACTACTTTCAAAAACAATCTTACCGACCCCAAACTTTTGTACTGTAGTGTGTTTCTCACACAAAGCTATCACATGGGATCAGAAGACATAGAATATAACGCATAGTCATATGGACTACATTTATGATGCTTTTGTATCTTTTTGAAGCTTGAAAGCTATTATCAAAATTTTCATAATTGTGTGGCAAAAAGCAACTAGCACAATATCTCCTTTTGTTTTCCATAGAAGAAAGAAAGTCATACAGGTTTGAAATAACATGAGGCTGAGTAAATTATGACAGTATTTTCTTTTTTGGATGAACTGTCACTGCTATTTCATAAAAAGTTCTTCACAGTAAAATCTCTTTCTGATGAATCATCTTGTGAATAAGGTTTGCTGACTACACTCACAATTCCACTGAATAATTCAGTGTGTTTTCAGAATTGTAGCATGTGCTTTACAATACCTGGAAAATCTTGACAGATCAGTGACATGTCATTGATGAAACACATCCAATTCTGAGCAAACAACACTCATCGAGAATATAAAAGGTCAGCTCAGAACATCAACCGACATTTGTAACATCAAAGTGTTGAAAAAGCAGCATGCTTCTGCTGAAACATGAATATGACGCATTGTGTCTTTATATATAAACCACTCATGACAAGAGCACATGGATTATCTCTCCACTTTCTCCTGTTCTTGAGGCATGGAAACAAAGGTTGAAATGTGCAGATATTTGTAGTTGCCTGGTTTTCAAAGAGTGCTCTTCCATGATGGTAGAGTGTTTCTGTGATCTTCTAAGTGCCCCGACCGTGTCGCTGTGAACATATCTCAGCCTGGAGAGAAATGATTGACATGCCTGAGTACTTCTGCTCAAGGTCAAGGTAGTGTCCCATACATCATTTTGTCCCTATCGCTTTCATTTTGTTGACCATCTTATCGATTTAATCGTCCAGTTTATGCCATGTGACTGGGTTCATTTCAAACTTTGCTATAGGTGAGGGAAAAATTGACAAATAAAAAGCCAGCAGAAGAGCACAGTATGTTCATGATATTTCCTCAAGTAGCAGCTTTGTTACAGTCAAGGAGTTTTAGTTCTTGAAATTAGACTCTATACAGTTTTTTTTAGTTTTTTTTTAGTTTATTAGCTTTAGTGTTAGCACTTTATAATAAGTATACAGTAATAAAGTACTTACAAATCATTAACAAACTATTAGTTTATAGTTAATTCATAGTTAATAATATTGTAGTCTCGACATTGTTAAAGGGTTAGCTCACCCAAAAATGAAAATTCTGTCATTAATTACTCACCCTCATGTCGTTCCACACCCGTAAGACCTTTGTTCATCTTTCGAACACAAATTAAGATATTTTTGATAAAATCCGATGGCTCAGTGAGGCCAGCAAGCAAGATCATTCCCTTTTTCAATGCCCAGAAAGCTACTAAAGACATATTTAAAAGAGTTCATGTGAGTACAATGGTTTAACATTAATGTTATAAAGCGACGAGAATACTTTTTGTGTGCCAAAAAACAAAACAAAAAAATAGCGACTTTATTCAACATTATCTAGTGATGGGCGATTTCAAAACACTGCTTCATGAAGCTTCGAAGCTTTACGAATCTTTTGTTTGGAATCAGTGGTTTGGAAGTCATGTGAACTATTGAAATTTTGAAACACTTATGACGTAACGAAGCCTCGTTTACTGAAATCATGTGATTTTGGCACTCCGAAACACTGATTCCAAACAAAAGATTCATAAAGCTTCGAAGCTTCATGAAGCAGTGTTTTGAAAGTGCCCATCACTAGATATTGTTGAATAAAGTCGTTATTATGTTTTTTTTGGCACACAAAAACGTCGCTTTATAATATTAAGGTAGAACCACTGTATTCACATTAACTGTTTTAAATATGTTTTTAGTACCTTTTAGGCATTGAAAAGGAAATGATATTGCTGGCAATGCAGGCAAAAATATCTTAATTTGTGTTTTGAAGATGAACGAAGGTCTTACAGGTGTGGAGCGACATGAGAGTGAGTAATTAATGACTGAATTTAAATTTTTGGGTGAACTTACCCTTTAATGTTTTAATAGGCTATATACAAATAGCATATGTTGTAGGGGTGGGAGTCTTTAGTCACCTCACGATCCGATCCGATTCCGAGAGTCACGATCCGATTCCAAAACGATTCTTGAACTACTTTTTTTTTTATTATTAATTAACTAGTTTACCAACTTAAAAACCTTCAAATCCTTACATTTACATAAGTAATTAATAAGTAGGCCTTTTTTAAATAAATACAAATTGAAATTTTTTTATTAAAACACCTGTATGTTAAGAATTTTAAACTAATATAACTTCAAAACATATAAGCAAGTAGAAAATAATAAAGAGGAGCAAGGAAACATATTACAAGCAATAAACAAAGAGTGCTTTCAGGATTTAAGATTATCTGAATGTTTTCTTTCTCATGTTTACTGTCATTTGATTGTTACATCATAGACAGCGGGAGATCTAATGCCTTCTGTAAGTGAGTTTCATATTTTAAATATATAAGTCCGCTGCATTCCAAACGACATAAATTATGCCTTCGTAGAGCATTTGTAAAGAAAATACCGATGGGTGAGACCGCGCACAGCGCGCGTCTCTCACAGGTCATCCTGTGCAGTACGTGAAGCCCGTGAATGTCGTTGTAATTCGCTTCAACCTTTCCGAACTTTATGAAAGATTATTTTACGCAAGGTTCGAGTGGTGTATGTGTGTGAGGAATTGGCAGCAAGCAGAATCTTGGAATTTCTAAAGCACACTCAGCATCGTCGCACATCTGAATAAAAAAATAAGCTCAGAATTGTTGGAGAGAGAATCGCGATGCATCGATGGATCGATTTTTTTTCTCCCATCCCTAATATGTTGGCATATGTTGTTTACGGGAACTCTCCATATGCGTAATAGTTTTTTATGGCAGCACCACTGCCACTGAACTCTGTTACAAGTGTTGGAGACACAGATGCTGGCAAGCTGTAGCGTGCCTTTTTGGCAACTGCCCTCACACAGTCGTAACCTACGCAGTGCCCAGCGTAAGCTCTGCAGATGTCTGCCAGAGAGGTGCCACGCACCAACGCCCAGGAGGAGGCAAAACCCAGAGTGGAGTGAGCCCTCACTACGAGGAGGCATGGCTCACCTTTGGATTGGTATGCCAAGATAATGGCATCCACTATATCCAGTGGGCCAACCTCTGTTTGGAGACAGCCTTTCCCTTCTGCTGACCTCCAAACAGACAAAGAGCTGGTCAGAGCTTCTGAAGCTCTGTGTGCAGTCCACGTAAACACAATGTAAAAACGAACGGGACACAACAACGCAAGGGCTGGGTGTGCCTCTACTGGGGAGAGCGCTTGCAAGTTCACCACCTGGTCCCTAAAAGGAGTGGTGAGAACTTTGTGCACATATCAGGGCCGGGGTCTCAGGATTACATCAGACAAGGCCAGCCTGAACTCAAGGCACGATTTGCTGACTGAAAATGCCTGCAGGTCACCCACCCTTTTGAGTGTGGTTAGGAGCACTCTCTTTAGAGACAGGATCTTAGGCTCTATTGAATCCAGCGGCTCAAAGGGAGCTCTCTGCAGACTAGAAAGGACCACAGAGAGGCCCCAGGAGGAAATGAGGCAAGGCCTGAGAGGATTTAACCTCCTGGTGCCTCTCAGGAACCTGATGACCAGATCATGCATTCCTAGCAACCTACCATCAACTACACCGTGATGTGCTGAGATGGCAGCAACATACACTTTCAACGTGGAGGGGGACAGCCTCCGCTCCAGCCTCTCTTGCAGGAAGGAAAGCACAGAGCTGATCGGGCATTCCCAGCAAGTTCAACTCCATACCGAGAAAAGTGATGCTCTGCACAGTTCCAGTTGACCCAAAGCCCCAGATGGCTGAGGTGCCTGTGCACCTGGTCCCTGTGTTCGCAAAATAGATCTCGAGAATGAGTTAGAATGTGCTAGTCGTCGAGAGTTCAGAATACGAATGCCCATCTCCCTTAGCGGGGTAAGGGCAGCTTCCACAACCTTTGTAAAGACGTGGGGAGACAGGGACAGCCCAAAGGGGAGGACCTTGTACTGGTATGCCTGAAGAACAAGGAACGAGAAACGCTGGAGCCTAACCTGGGAAGCATAGTGCCCTGAAGTAGAGGCAGTGAGTGTAGCTGTCAGAAAATTACATGTGATCTAAGGACCTTTATACAGTGCATGCCATTGTAATTATCCCTCGCAGCCTCCTTTTCACCCTCTTAAAATTAAATATCTACCTTGACTAAGGTCTATTTACCTCAACACACACCATAATCATATACCATTATCAAGGTCCCAGTGTTACTGGACTGAATATCAAAACTCTTGGAACACCGCTCAACCAATTGGATTGGAATAAACAGTAGTATAATGTAAAATATTGGGGCAAAAACATTTTTGATCCTCAAAACCAAAACATTTATGATTATCACACTGTATTTTGTGTGCAATTCAAATATGGTTTACCAGAAAAAAGATTTGTCAGGAGGTGTGAATCACCATCCGAGGGCAGTTAAACTCATGTGGAGGAAATAGCTGTTAGAACTGCAGTGATTGTTGGTCTTCACCAGATTTATTTGGATGGTATTGAACTGTCACTGTGTGGGCGACATGCTGCTGTCCCTGCTGTCACTACAAAGAATGCAGTAAATTATCAGTGGAGCACAACCGTACGAGACTATTAAAGGTAAAAGACTATTAGACCTAACTAATAGGCATAAGAGGCATATTGATTTCTTAAAAACATTGTTCAAATTGCTACGGTAATTTCCTTTGATTAATGTTAAATGTTTTGAAACCTCTTACTGTAAGTAAAGTTGTGTTTGTCCCGGTAGGAATTGTTTTGATCAATTCTGTCTTCATTTGCAGTTTTGTCTTAGAGCATAATAGAGTCTATCACTTTTAATGTGGAAAGCAACTTAGTCTGTCATGACCATCCAGATTCTAGATCTTGCCTCTGGAACAGCTTTGCTGAGTTGCGGCCATTTTTTTTAAGAACAATAATAAGAAATAATGTGGCAACTAGTTATTTGTACACTGTGCACTTATATTATCATTCATGATTTTATTTATTTTTTTGCCCTGGATTAATTTTTTTGTATATAGAAAGAAAAAGAATAAAATGGACTATTCACTTTTATGTATCTCCCAGCGGTAATAAAAGCAAATGCCAATAGTAATGTTCATTTTATTGGCGCTTTACATTCTTACTGAGAGGAGGAACCAAATATGATGCCTGCCATGACGTCCAGCATCTAAGAACTATGGGTGTTAACATCAGATAATTAAAAATCTATCATCATTTACTCACTCTCATGTCACTCCAAACCTGTAAGTCTTTCTGTAGAGCACAATATACTTTGAAAAGTGTTGGTAACCAATAGATTTTAAGAAAAAACAAACAAACATTGAGACATTTCTCAAAAAATCTTTGGATGAACTGTATCCTTTAACGTGAATGCATAGGCTAATGCCCATAATGTAATGAAACATGCCATATCACAAGCATGATGAAGATTTTTTTTGTGGCTCTCTCATCAAAAAAACAAAACCCTTAATACAGTGTATTTCAGAAGAGAAAAATGGTAAGACCATGCTATTAAATGTTTAGAATACTGATGTGTGAAGTTGCTCATGAATACACTTTTGAGTGTTGTACAGGAGGGAAATGTGAGAATGTTGCTTGATAACTGGCATCACACAAGGCTGGGGGTGATATACAGATGTACTTTTATTTCTTAATTTCTGTGTAAATATACCCACGGCCAATTGGCCTATTGATATTCAAGTACAGTATTCAAATACAGTATTCAAGAGCAGGGAACCAGCAAAGTCTATTGCAGCTCTGCCTGCATTACAGCCTTCATTAAAAGTTAAGTCTAAATTTCAAAAGTTTTAGTGTGCTCAGTACTCTGTTTGAATATATTTGAAATATACCTACTGAAGATTCAAAGACAAAATTCACACTGCATATTTGGTGAAAAGCATTTTGCAGATGAAGAGTTGAAATAAGCTTATGAAGTGAAATCAGAGTCGAGAGTTCATGGCTTGATGGATGGATTCAGCAACATAGTCCAGGTTACGGCTGTTAATGGCACTAACGTTTAGACACCCGTTGGGTAACAAGTAGATGTGTTTCCTCTGAATCAGAAACTCCACCTGTTGAGCTGGTAGACAACATTAAATTCATTACTCCATTACAGTGTTTCAAGCATACATGTAAATGTATACTGTAGTATTGAGCTCCACTTGTAATATTAGCATTAGTTATGCTGAACAGCTATAGCTCAAAAATATGAATAAAGTGGAACTATAATACCCTCATGCACGTATTATGTACCACTCACCATTCAGTCCAAAACAGCAATAAAGTCCTCCAGGTTTTATTATGTGATCCCAATGCCCCGGACCACCTAAAATCCTCAGTCTCTCACGCAGACGTTCTCGGATTAGCATGCAGCGTTCAGCAATGGCCTTCACACCTTCCTGCCTGAGAAAAACTTAATTTGCTGAATAATAAAAAGAGCAATTTCTAATTTCAGCACAATTCTTTGCATAAAGAATAGACAGCCTTGGGCGTTTGTTCATCTCAAAATCATTACTGCATTTATGCGTGTTCACAAGTGCGATGTTCAGATCGAGATGTTCTTAATTTGAAATGGCAATTTCAGGAGTGAATGATTTCACATTTGCTTTTCAACATTAAGCATAAATGAAATGGTTAAGGTCAAGAACAAACTAATCTATTCAGGTAGCTTTGATATAAAGAGACTGTGAATGACAATCAGATGTTCTAATACAAAAGTTCCAAGGGCCACATGTTCAGAAAACATGTTTAGATACTTGAGCCACATTTAAAGTGTACGAATGTCTTTGCATTATATGGTAAAATGTCAAACCAAATGGCATTATGCAGAGATAATAATGGCATTTTTTTTAAAGCAAATCATTTCACAAAATGTTTTAAATTATAAAACAATAGATATACTGTTCAATACTAACACAAAGTATTAATAATGTTCATAAATGTAATGTGATGAACTACACATGATAATAGGACACCTGTGTAAACTTGAGGAGAACTGACTTCATACATCCATTAAAAATGACCTTGAAAGCATCTTGAAAAAAAAAAAAAAGAAATTGGTTACTTCTGAGAAAAAGCATCTAGCTACATCTGTTTGCACATGTCTCTTGGTTTGATATTTTGTAATTCAGTGGCATTCATGCATTTTGTGTGACTTAAGCATCCAAATACTTTGTGAGGACATTATAACATAAAATGCTGTGAAAAAATAACATTTACATTCATGCATTTAGCATATGCTAAGCAACTTACAATAGAGGAACATAAGCAATTCCTTGCAGAGCCAACAATATTCAGTATTCAAAATGCCAGGGGCCAGTTGCATAAACTTAACCACTATGTTAAGAATGTAGTTGTGTCCCAAATGACATACACTATGCACTCAACCGTGTAGTGAATGAATTTTCTAAGGTTACTTTGTCATTCAACGTAATTAAAGCTGCAACAGTTGAGTGCATAAAGTGTCCAACCTTCCATACTTTGTTTTTTCGGTTAATTAAGTGCATCTTCCAGGTATTTAAAGTGTACTTTTTCTATTTGATCAACTAGCAGCAAGACAACAGGTAATCAGTCTTAATTTTTCTGATTAAAATTAGACTAATTAGACTGACTTTAAAAAGTTAGAACCATTCTTGAAGAAAAAAAATTAGATGACTAACTTTTAGTCTAAGAGCAGTTTATGCTACCGGCCACAGGTTTATTGGAAAGCTAGACTAGGAAACAAGCTAGAGCAGAAGTGAAATGCAAAGAATGTATGAACATTAAATGGTTAGGTTACCCAAAAAGGAAAATTCTGTCATTAAGTACTCACCCTCATGTTGCTCCACACCCGTAAGACCTTTGTTCATCTTCAGAACACAAATTAAGATATTTTTGATAAAATCCGATGGCTCAGTGTGGCCTGCATTGCCAGCAAGACAATTAACATTTTCAATGCCCAGAAAGCTACTAAAGACATATTTAAAACAGTTCATGTGACTACAGTGATTCAACCTTGATTTAATGTTAATGTAATGTGAAGCAACGAGGATACTTTTTGTGCGCCAAACAAAATAACGACTTTATTCAACAATATCTAGTGATGGGCGATTTCAAAACACTGCTTCATGAAGCTTCGAAGATTTTGTTTGAAATCAGTGGTTCGGAGCGCAAATCAAACTGCCAAAGTCACATGATTTCAGTAAACAAGGCTTCGTTATGTCATAAGTGTTTCGAAATTTCAATGGATCACCACTGGGGGGGCGTGACTTTGGCAGTTTGATATGTGCTCCGAAACACTGATTCGAAACAAAAGAATCGTAAAGTTTCGAAGCTTCATGAAGCAAAGTTTTGAAATTGCCCATCACTAGATATTGTTGCATAAAGTCGTTATTTATTTTTTTTGGCGCACAAAAAGTTTTCTTGTCGCTTCATAACATTAAGGTTGAACCACTCTAGTCACATGAACTGTTTAAATGTGTTTTTAGTAGCTTTCTGGGCATTGAAAGTGTTAACTGTCTTGCTGGCAATGCAATTTATGAAAAATATCTTAATTTGTGTTCCGAAGATGAACGAAGGTCTTACAGGTGTAGAACGACATGAGGGTCAGTAATTAATGACATAATTTTCATTTTTGGGTGAACTAACCCTTTAAAGGGGTCATGACATGAGAAATCAAATTTACCTTGATCTTTTGACACATACAAGGTATTTGTACCATTAAAACATCCTGCAAGTTTCAAAGTTTAAGTCATCCTCCTCATTATAAACAAAGCATTTATTTAACCAAGCTCCAAAAATGGCTCATTTGGATACTGTGGGATTTGTGATGTCACATGGGCAAATACATTTGCATATGACTACCCCCACAGCAAGATAATTGTTATACATTATCGCACCATAGGTCCCGCCCACTGGCATTCATTCGCTTTAAGGCTGGCATTTGCCTATACACCAGATGCAAGTGTTGCATTGCGTCAAAAGCAAATAGAACCCATTATAATCACTGATGCTGTCACACTGGATACAGTTTACAGATGCACATTCAGCTTCTGATATACTCCACACACTTGAGTCTGTCGACAACAGGACAAATGGAAGAGAAAATGAACGTTCTCTTTGACGCTGCCAGTTCAAAGCTCTTTTGCGTCTCTGTGCAGACTTCAAAAGGATTCGAGCGTCAGGAACAAGTGATTGATTTATTTTAATTCCGTAATGTCAGAAAGTTATATGTTTGTTCGGAGCATTTTGTTTTGTAAAAAAGACATGGTGTAATGGAGAGTTTATTGCTTTGTCTGTACATAATAGTATTATATGGATAATGTTTTCAAAACACTTATGTGCAATAGCGAGCGGGTGTTGATGCTGTTTCCTATGCAATGATGTTAACCAATCATAACAGTGGCCGTCTACTAACACGCCTTAAAGGAGCCGCCCCTTAAAGGATTAGTCCACTTTTAAATAAACTTTTCCTGATAATTTACTCACCCCCATGTCATCCAAGATGTTCATGTCTTTCTTTCATCAGTCGAAAAGAAATGAAGGTTTTTGATGAAAACATTCCAGGATTATTCTCCTTATAGTGGACTTCAATGGCCTCCAGACGGTTGAAGGTCAAAATTACAGTTTCAGTGCAGCTTCAAAGGGCTTTAAACAATACCAGACGAGGAATAAGGGTCTTATCTAGCAAAACGATCGGTCACTTTAGAAAAAAATACAACTGTATATGCTTTATAAACACAAAATATCGCCTTGAACGTACTTCCACTTTCCGCATTCTTCAAAACGCTTACGCTGTATGTCCTACGCCTTCCCTATTCTACTTACGGAAAAAAACAAAATATTTTGTGTTTATAAAGCATATACAGTTGTATTTTTTCGAAAATGACTGATCGTTTCGCTAGATAAGACCCTTATTCCTCGTCTGGTATCGTTTAAAGCCCTTTGCACTGAAACTGTAATTTTGACCTTCAACTGTCTGGATTCCATTGAAGTCCACTATAAGGAGAATAATCCTGGAATGTTTTCATCAAAAACCTTAATTTCTTTTCGACTGACGAAAGAAAGACATGAACATCTTGGATGACATGGGGGTGAGTAAATTATCAGGAAAAGTTTATTTAAAAGTGGACTAATCCTTTAAAGGAATAGTTCACCCAGTTGAAATAAAATTCAAATTCAAATTAAAATAAAAAATTATGTTCCTCAAGTTGTTCCAAACTTGCATGAATTTCTTTCTTCGGTCCCACTTTATATTAGGTGGCCTTAACTACTATGCACTTACATCAAAAAATAAGTACAATGTACTTATTGTGTTCATATTGTATTGTAAAACACATTTGCTGCTATTGAAGTGGGATATGGGTAAAGTTAGGGACAGGTTTGGTAATATGGGTAGGATTAAGGGTAGGGGTAAGGTGTAAGGGAAGGATCAACAGTGTAATTAAAAATGTTATTACAGAAATTAAGTACAGATGTAACTACATGCAGGTATTTTTTTTAAATATAAGTACAATGTAAAAACGTGTATGTACACAATAAGAGCATTGTATCAAATGATTAGTTAAAATGTAAGTACATAGTAGTTAAGGCCACTTAATATAAATTGGGACCCTTTCTTCTGCTGAACAGAAAGATATACAGTTGATAAACAGATAAGATAAACAGTTGATGGGCCCCACTGACGTCCATGATTTTTGTTTGTTTTTGTCCATACCATGGAAGTCAATGGGGCCCAGCAACTGTTTGGTTACCCATATTCTTCAAAATATCTTCTTCTGTGTTCAGCAGAAGAAAGAAATTCATAGAGGTTTGGAACAACTTGAGGGTGAGTAAATGATGACATAATTTTCATTTTTTTGGGTGAACTATCCCTTTAAAATAGATCATTTGAGTGTTGAGGTTCAAAATGAGTGTTGACAATAATCGTTTTTCCACATATACTGTATATATATATTTTTTTACATAAGTAAACCTCAAGAACCATTTTAAAATAATAAAAATCCATGTCATGACTCCTTTAAATAAACATTTGAATCATGTTAAAATGCATTAATGAATGGAATAAGTCTTACCACTCAACTAAATGGGCAGGATTACTTAATATAGTAGCAACCACCCGGGCCCCATCCATCGGTGGGCAGGACCAAAGTGTCTGAACGAGTTTCTCAGCTTGAGATTGCACGGCCAGCATGTTCTGCTTTAAGACGCAGAGAAGATGCCCCACTCTCTCACCTGTCAAGGTCATTAGCCAAAATAATTCTAGTAGCTTAACACGTAGACATGGTTTTTAGTCATTTAAACTATAACACAATTTAAAATGGTACAGTAAACACACCATAGAGGCCAAAGCTGTGAGAAAAAGATTGAGCACAGAGCAGTTCAAGCCCCAAAGACACACAATGACGAACAGCCCAGGTGTCTTGCTCAAGGGACCCACTGCACAAGCCTTGGGCAGACATCAAGAAGAATGGAAACAACTGGCGCTTCTAATCAAGAGAAAGAGAAAGATTGGGATTGAAAGACTTCCAGATAACAGGAATTTCATCCATGGAATCCTTATAAATCAAATGCCACTGATCAACTCTGTAGTCATTAGTGATAAAAGCTTGAAATATGCTAAATATACACTAATGATGATGAGATCAAAGCAATACACTATCCATAAATGGTCAGTGTAGTATACATCTGATACCATGTATTACCAGAACTAACTTGAATTATGGATCATAAAAGCATGAAAGAAAGTGTTTAAAAATTCTCTCATTTTCATGGTGAGTTTAGTGAGGCTGAAGTATATTTGATCTTACCCTAAGTGTCTAACTGGCCTTACACTCCTGATAATAAACTTTCTAAATAATTAAACTGGAAAAAAAATAAAAGGGAAAGATGTAATTTTTAGGCTCGGTTTCTTTTTTCATTCCGAGACCGTACCATCATGACCTCAGCTACACGTTTCCAGTCCTCTTGAGAGAGTTTAGCACCAGTGGGACGGTGGCCTGAAGAACACAGAACCACTACACACCGTTCCGGAGCGTTCTCCAAGTCATGCACCATGTTTTCCACACACACTTCATTGGATTCTGCATCCCAGTACCGATAATGTCGCACATCCTCAATCCCTGCTGCCTTAAAGATGCCTGTCAGTGAGTCTTCAAGAAACGTCAAAGAAATTACCACATGTGCTACCATTGCAAATTCAAATCTCAGATATAGGTTCATCTTCAGTTTTTGGTCGAAAATTACTGAACATTAGAATTTAATTTCTACATTATGGCATGTGCAAATTTTGTACGCACCATCACAGGGAGAGGAGAGCAGGATGGGTCCGCTCCAGGAAGAACTTGAACAGTACCAGGATCTCAGCAACTCAGCGCCCAGGCGAACTGCTCCAGTACATCCAACTGTTTGGACGCCAAACACCTACAGCATTTCCAAACACATTTCAAATTTAATTTGGTGATTTGGAAACTAAATGTACTTCACAACATCAGTATTTCCCAACTCGTTTTTTTTTGTCTTAGTATGTACCCCCTCAACCCCCTCAATGAGGCTCAAATACCCTTTTGCCAAAGACAAGATGATCATTTATTTGACAAAAGTGGCCTTTATAATTATTAATCCTGATTTACTTTTAAAACAACAACAAAGAAAACATTTAATAATGTGTTCAAGGACATCATGCAACAAATATTTTGGAAGTCTTGGGTCCCTTAGTGCAAGATATTTTACATATTTTTACATATTTTTAGACTTTTTTTACAGTCTATGGATATTTCAAGGAACCATTTACAAAGAATGTGTTTTTGCATTTAAAGGCCAATTCACACTGCACCGACAGACAGGCTGATAGGTCCTTTAAATGCAGTCGGCTATCAATCACATCATTTACTACAGTGTTTCTCAACCCTGTTCCTGGAGGCACACCAACACTACAGATTTTCGATTGCTTCCTAATCAGACACACCTGATTCAACTCACCAGCTTCTTAGTAGAAACTCCATGTCCAGAAACAGATAGGTCAGATAAGGGAGACATCCAAAATGTGCACTGTTGGTGTTGGAACAGGGTTGGAAAAGACTGATTTACAACATGGCTCAACGTTTAAATAGCCTGATTTAGTGCTCGCTGTAAGCTGGTCCTGCAGCATGTTGTCAGAGTTCTGCTGAAACCCTCCACCTTCCTTGCTCCACTTGTCTAGATCTGCTATGGGACTTTTAAACTAACAGACTGTAAGTAGTGGCATGGTAGACATTTTATTTAGCTTGCAAGGAGACTCAGATTAAAAACTGAACATACAATTATTATAATTTTATTAACCAAGAAAACTAGCAATTGGTCGTTTCAGTCATTATCATTTATTTTCATCACATGGAAAAGAACAGTTTGACATTTTCATTTTGAGGGTATTTTTTGTCAATTTAGACATACACTTAATTATCATGCATTTTAGTTATCACATATACGATTTTTTTTGGAAGTTGCATTCAAAATCAACTCAACTCAATATCTGAGCTTGTGGATACATTGTTGTCTCCTTTGAACTCTGCATGGCACTCCTGATTGGCGAGTCTGTTTTTCACACACATAATAAGACACCTGAGCTTGTCGCAAGTTTTGACAGTTCTGAGGGACAGTCATGGAGAAACGTTTTCTGAGATTGGCCAAATGTCGAATTTATTTATAAAAGAAATCAAAAGTTGCAATTTCTGTTTTATATGTTTAACAAACTTAGTACCCACACAGGACCCCTGGTAGGGAGACTGTTCTACATTACCAGTGACATTATATTCCTCTTTTAAATCATGTGGATTTGCTTGTTCCATCTGGTTGAAATGCTTAAAGGGATAGTTCACCCTAAAATGAAAATTAAGTCATCATTTACTCACCTTGGTGTTGTTCTAATGTAGTATGCCCTTCTTTCTTTTATGGACCACAAAAGGAGAATTATTATTTTTTTTTCACGATCATCCATATAATGACAATGAACAGCAGCATTAAGCTTTTTGAAAAAGATGCAAAAGTGTCACAGAATTATCCCATACAACACATGCCACATATAACAAGTGTTCTGGGGGTATACGATAGGGTTTGTTGAAAAACAACCTGAAATGTAATGTATTATTTAACCTTGGCTGTTGGTCTTCTCTGCATGGCTGCACGATGTGTACATTCGTGAGACACTAATAGTGCTGCTCTGTGTCTCCCAGAAAAGTCACATAAGTTGTGAAAAATCAAGATGAACAAAAACATGACATGAAATACAAGACTTTAAAAAAAGAAACGGCCAAGGTCAAGAATTTTGATACATGATACATTCAATTTTGGTTTGTTTTTCACCGAACCCTATCGTATACCCCAGAAAACTTGAAATATACAGCATGGGATCATTCTGTGATACTTTCGGAGATACAAAAAGATGCAAATTTTTTTTTTAAATCTCCTTTTGTGGCCCACAAAAGAAAGAAGGGCGTACAGCATTAGAATATCACAGGGTGAGTAAATTATGACTAAATTTTCATTTTAGGACTAACCCTTTAAATTATCTGTATATCTGTTCAGACAAAGTGAGTACAAATACAGAAATTCTGCTCCTAACTAGGCCCAACGTTGCAACATTACAACATTTCCCTAAAAACTTACTTAAATGTATAAAATTTGAAAAATCTTTAATTTCTACATCAGAGGCCTCCTAAAACAATATCTGAGAGGTCAAAAAAAAAAATTGGGTTTTACAGGGTTAAGGTCAACAGATATGTAAAGAGTGTTGTTGTCAGGCCTTTAATCTTAAAGGGCTAGTTCACCCAAAAATGGAAAATTATGTCAATAGTTACTCACGCTCATGTTGTTCCAAACCCATAAGACATTCGTTCATCTTTGAAACACAAATGAAGATCTTTTTGATGAAATCTTAGAGCTTTCTGTCCCTCCATTGACAGCTACCACAACTACCACTTTGACGCTTCAAAAAGTTCATAAAGAGATTGTAAAACTAATCCATATGAATTGAGCGGTTTAGTCCAAATTTTCTGTAGAGACACGACCACTTTATATGATGAACAGATTGAATTTAGGTTTTTATTCACATATAACCTGAATATGAACACTAAAGTGTCATGTTAATCAGTTAAAAAAAATAGTAAAGTGGTCAGTGGAGGTAAGTTTCTATTCAGCACCGATATCTCTGACTATGTCTGATGTGGGTGACTAACCCATTTGCGTCACGTCTTCTCCATAGTTCAATTATCAAAAGCTATGCAGTTTACAGCTTGTACTGCCATTTCACGATAGTGTTTATGATGACTGGCTGTACACCCTCTACAAACAAACTGCACATTGGGTATGTACCAAGCCTCTACATCGCTATCAGTGTATTCAGCTTGCAAGTCGTTGATCACATGCGAGATTGGGGATTAAATTGAGCATTCAACAATTGTGGGAATATATTTTAAAGAAGGTTAGTCTACAGTGTGACATTGGTTACCGGAAATAATTAAAGGATATTACCCTGCTTTCAACAATGGCAGGGCTATCTTTGCCCAATGCAAGCTCGGTTGCCCTCCTGGTGAATTCTGGGATCCCAAGGATGGGTGGGTACTCAGGGTTTATAGTTGGGTCAGTGGCAATTTGCTGCTTAATTTTTCGTACAAGAGGAAGCCATGTGGTGTGTCCATGCTCTCCAACATACTCTGGTCATTGAGAGAAATGTAGGCTACATTTGATTACAAACAGGCAGTGTTGTGTGTTTATCAGAAGGAAGTAAGATGTAAATAGCAGAGTTGTCATTTTTTGTGTGAACTATACTAGTGCAAAATGCATCATCAATTACATGTTTGGTTCATTTTCCTGTATATCTGACATTTTAGGAGTACACTAGCATATAAATGATCTTAAGAGCAAAAGAGCTCAAATTCAATTTTGATTTTATAGGGTCTTTAATTTAACCATCATCATTATAGGTAGTAGTCCATGTCCAGTCTGAGGCAGAGGTAGTAAAATCACTCACCCCTCCCAGCGAGATTCACTTTATCAGGGTGTGTGTCTCGCATGAAATCCTCTATAAGCTTCATTTCGGATGGCATGAAGACTGCGCCATCAAACACAGAGCTAGTAGACATCTCGTGCTGGTGCATTACGTTCTTTTCTCACTGTAAACAAGTCATTCTCCAGCTCTATGTCAATAACAACGTGCAACGGTTTGTTTACTGTCTGTTGCTTAGATGCGTGACTGTTTCCTAGCAACGGCTCATTAAGTCATGATGTCATACCCTCACCAAGCTAGTTCATCTATTGTGGCCACTGCTAAATAAATTAATTTTACAATTAACACCATTCTGCCAAAAGAGGGACACAGTGCACACAAACTGTTGCATTGTATATTATTCTTTATTTCAAGTCTGTTGTATCTTTATTTAACATTTTGTGTTCTATTAGGTGTGCATATCTCAGTCTACAGATGGGGAAAAAACACATTATAAAATTGTGGTATTATTTACACTCATTTTATTATTTTACAAGATTGATGTTTTTCATTAGCATTAAAACTCGAAGTTAATACAATGTGATTCTTTAGAAACAAATATTGACAATGTGCATATTGCTGTCATACAGGATCCATGGTTCAAAATGTCAAAATAAGCTCTCATCACTGGCATTTAACCATCTTCATCCTCCTCTTCGTCATCCTCTTCTCCTTCAGTCATTTCAATGGGATTCACTGCAAAAAGGCAGAAATTAATATTTAACAAGGTTAAGCACCATTCAAAATTGAATAGAGTGCAACAGTGTATGAAGTATATTTTCCATTCATTCCATTCAGTCTTCGTTAAAGAGTAATACGCCATGAACCAAGCCAATCAGCTACAAGGTGAATTGAAACAATACAAACTTTGATTTGAAGCAAAAAAGTATTTGAAAATCGGACAAGACGACAAAGTTAAAAGACTGTGTACTTAACACTTTAATGAGGGGAAAAAACTACAATCCCATGAAGCATTGCGAACAGCATAATTTAATTAAAAACAATGGAGAAATATAAAACTAGTCATTTACAAATGTTGACTATGTAACAATATATTTTAAGTTTATTGTAAAATATGCCTATATGCCAACATTTAAGTATTTTAGATAGAGAGATCGACTCGATTACATCATTGAGATTCATGGCAGTGGGCGGAGCAAAAGAGCTATCTGTTGCTTTTCCGACTTTCTGATTGGTGTAATTTTCTGTGCAGCAGCATGGGTAAAGTAGTTTTTCTCTAAGAATTCACCGTTAATTCACTGTATTTGTATTGTTTTAAATTAAAATAATTTATCAACTTACACTTTAGTAAATTGCAATCAATTTTAAATTAAAATGTAATTATTTCAGTTTTGTGGCAAAACTTGTGTTGGCCTAAGGAAACTCCTTGTGTGCAACCATGTTGAATTTCTTTGAATTGCAGTTCAGTGCAATCTTGGTTATTCCAATTCAAATTTCCATTCAACAACCTGCGTTTTTACACTTGTGAATTGACAGGGAGCTAACTCTAAAACAGGGAGTTTTGCCTTACTTCGGAGAACACAGAAAAAAAAAAAAGAATACAAGTATTCTAAAGCAAACTCTTACATGTGATATGCTGAGCAGAGATGAACACAGGTCCTTTACCACAGCACAGTTTAAATGTGACGGGTGGTATAAGCTCCAAACTAGGAAAACTGATCTGTAACATATGACAAAATATTCACTCATGTACATTTATGATTATCAGTTTCTTAAGACTTTCAATCAATCAAACTATCAGCCACAATAATAAATTCACCATTGGCATGCAGTGGCGGAGGGTTGCAATTGGCAATGGTTTGGAAGCTCCGACACTGTCACAGACGGCCACAATATGCATCTCATCTCCTGCCTCCTCACTAAGACATATCTGTGAAAACAGAAATCAGGCCATTTCAGAGTAATGAAAAACCTGTGGATTTGTATGTAGGTTAGCAGGCCAACTCATACACTTTATTAAAACCTTTTTAATATTTCATCCAAAAATTCAAGTCATTCACCCTCATGTACCGAAATGTAAATGACCCGTAAACACAAAAGGTACATTTTATGTGTTTTATAATGAATATGAAAGTGAATATGGATGGGTACTCAAGCCACAAAATGACAAAAAAGCATCATAAAAGTTTTAAACTTCAATAAAGTAGTTCCAGGCCCTGGCGCATTACAGTTCCTTAACTTCTGCAAATTATTTCAAGCCTTCAGCTTGAAAAAAATTTAAAGGAAAAAAATCATTTGTTTAAAATACATACATACATACATGTATAAACACATAAACAAACAAACATGGCTCCATTTGTGTTTGTGAGCAATGTTCGATCCATGGATGAAAAGATTTGACTGAGAAGAATGATTCAATGAATCGGACTTGCTCAATGATCCAGTCACAACGATTAACAGCTCACTGGAGGAAGAGTTGTATAACATATGCCACGGAAAAAGAAAGTCAATACAAATTTGTAACAACATGAGGGTGAGTAAATGTTGACAATTTTCATGTTTTGGGTAGACATATGAGGCCTAAAACTAGGTTTGTGATAAGAACTGATGTGTTGTTACCGTTTTGATGAAAAACTGATTCTCCAGAAGATCATTTTCCGCTTGAAAGACAGCTGTGGTCTTAGAGTCATTGAGTACACAACCTTTCAGGAAAGAAATAGCCAGTAAAAGCAGGCAAAATACCGTAGGCAATCGAAATGGCTCGTTGTACAGGAGGGAATTGAATTTACCCCAGTGAACACAGGCTCTGTCAGACACAGATGATGAGCTGGATATTTCAGACAGACTGATTGAAGCTACAGAGTCATTTTCGACAAAGCAGTTTGTCATTTCAACCAGCATAAATGCTATTCAGGTGAAACGGCGTGGGGAGAAAGTCTTTCTGCACCCTTTCTTCGCCTGAACAATTCAGCACGGCCCCAATCGTAAATGTTGGTTTACAAATGGGCGGACTTTCTTGAGAATATAATCAAAAATGTAAAATCAATATCAGTTAATATACCCTGGCACAAGGATTAAACAACCATATATTTAAAATATAGTGCTATTCACATCGACACACACCTGTAAACGGCGAGAAAAACACTAAACGTAGATCACTGATAAATTGGATCTGTTGGTGATGAAATTCAGGTGTTTTTGCCTGAGCGTGAGACGCTTCATCAGACACCAGAGGGCGCTCGATGACTTCTTATCAAGTTTGTTGCCTGAGGATGTTATTGAAAGTTTATCCTACCGTATGTTGTTAGTTATTTCTTTAAATACAACTTTTTTATTAACTTAAAGTGTGCTTAAA